>JAKSZU010000705.1:0-48688 GCA_026018925.1 Tupaia tana
ACCCCACTTCCAGACCCCCAGGCCCCAGACTCCAACTTCAAGGTAGGTAGCCAGGATCTCCTTGAGGCGAGGTTTTATATATTTATTTATTATTTTTCCTTTTCTCTTGACCCCCCCCCCTGCATTCCCTTGTTAACACCTAGCCCTCCTTCTCCCCCCAGACTTTCCTGGACTGCCAGCAGGAAATAGCGTATCCTGCCAGCCTCTGGCCAGCAAGGGATACTGAGGGAGGGTCACCTCTGACCCCCACCCCACTTCCAGACCCCCAGGCCCCAGACTCCACCTACTAGACTTTCCTGGACTGCCAGCAGGCAATAGCGTGTCCTGCAAGCCTCTGGCCAGCAAGGGATACTGAGGGAGGCTCACCTCTGACCCCCACACCACTTCCAGACCCCCAGGCCCCAGACTCCACCTTCTAGACTTTCATGGACTACCAGCAGACAATAGCGTGTCCTGCAAGCCTCTGGCCAGCGAGGGATACTGAGGGAGGGTCACCTCTGAACCCCACCCCACTTCCAGACCCCCAGGCCCCAGACTCCACCTTCTAGACTTTCCTGGACTGCCAGCAGGCAATAGCGTGTCCTGCAAGACTCTGGCCAGCAAGGGATACTGAGGGAGGGTCATCTCTGACCCCAACCCCACTTAAAGACCCCCAGGCCTCAGACTCCACCTTCTAGACTTTCCTGGACTGCCAGCAGGCAATAGCGTGTCCTGCAAGCCTCTGGCCAGCAAGGGATACTGAGGGAGGGTCACCTCTGACCCCCACCCCACTCCCAGACCCCCTGGCCCCAGACTCCACCTTCTAGGTAGGTAGCCAGGATCTCCTTGAGGCGGGGTTTTATTTTTTTTTTTTTTTTCCTTTTCTCTTGACCCCACCCCCCGCATTCCCTTGTTAACACCTAGCCCACCTTCTCACCCCAGACTTTCCTGGAGTGCCAGCAGGCAATAGCGTGTCCTGCAAGCTTCTGGCCAGCAAGGGATACTGAGGGAGGGTCACCTCTGACCCCCACCCCACTTCCAGACCCCCAGGCCCCAGACTCCACCTTCTAGACTTTCCTGGACTGCCAGCAGGCAATAGCGTGTCCTGCAAGCCTCTGGCCAGCAAGGGATACTGAGGGAGGGTCACCTCTGACCCCCACCCCACTTCCAGACCCCCAGGCCCCAGACTCCACCTTCTAGACTTTCCTGGACTACCAGCAGGCAATAGCGTGTCCTGCAAGCCTCTGCCCAGCAAGGGATACTGAGGGAGGGTCACCTCTGACCCCCACCCCACTTCCAGACCCCCAGGCCCCAGACTCCGACTTCAAGGTAGGTAGCCAGGATCTCCTTGAGGCGGGGTTTTATATATTTATTTATTATTTTTCCTTTTCTCTTGACCCCCCCCCCGCATTCCCTTGTTAACACCTAGCCCTCCTTCTCCCCCCCAGACTTTCCTGGACTGCCAGCAGGCAATAGCGTGTCCTGCCAGCCTCTGGCCAGCAAGGGATACTGAGGGAGGGTCACCTCTGACCCCCACCCCACTTCCAGACCCCCAGGCCCCAGACTCCACCTACTAGAGTTTCCTGGACTGCCAGCAGGCAATAGCGTGTCCTGCAAGCCTCTGGCCAGCAATGGATACTGAGGGAGGCTCACCTCTGACCCCCACACCACTTCCAGACCCCCAGGCCCCAGACTCCACCTTCTAGACTTTCATGGACTACCAGCAGACAATAGCGTGTCCTGCAAGCCTCTGGCCAGCGAGGGATACTGAGGGAGGGTCACCTCTGAACCCCACCCCACTTCCAGACGCCAGGCCCCAGACTCCACCTTCTAGACTTTCCTGGACTGCCAGCAGGAAATAGCGTGTCCTGCAAGCCTCTGGCCAGCAAGGGATACTGAGGGAGGGTCACCTCTGACCCCAACCCCACTTAAAGAACCCCAGGCCTCAGACTCCACCTTCTAGACTTTCCTGGACTGCCAGCAGGCAATAGCGTGTCCTGCAAGCCTCTGGCCAGCAAGGGATACTGAGGGAGGGTCACCTCTGACCCCCACCCCACTCCCAGACCCCCTGGCCCCAGACTCCACCTTCTAGGTAGGTAGCCAGGATCTCCTTGAGGCGGGGTTTTATTTTTTATTTTTTTTCCTTTTCTCTTGACCCCACCCCCCGCATTCCCTTGTTAACACCTAGCCCACCTTCTCCCCCCAGACTTTCCTGGAGTGCCAGCAGGCAATAGCGTGTCCTGCAAGCTTCTGGCCAGCAAGGGATACTGAGGGAGGGTCACCTCTGACCCCCACCCCACTTCCAGACCCCCAGGCCCCAGACTCCACCTTCTAGACTTTCCTGGACTGCCAGCAGGCAATAGCGTGTCCTGCAAGCCTCTGGCCAGCAAGGGATACTGAGGGAGGGTCACCTCTGACCCCCACCCCACTTCCAGACCCCCAGGCCCCAGACTCCACCTTCTAGACTTTCCTGGACTGCCAGCAGGCAATAGCGTGTCCTGCAAGCCTCTGGCCAGCAAGGGATACTGAGGGAGGGTCACATCTGACCCCCACCCCACTTCCAGACCCCCAGGCCCCAGACTCCAACTTCAAGGTAGGTAGCCAGGATCTCCTTGAGGCGGGGTTTTATATATTTATTTATTATTTTTCCTTTTCTCTTGACCACCCCCCCGCATTCCCTTGTTAACACCTAGCCCTCCTTCTCCCCCCAGACTTTCCTGGACTGCCAGCAGGCAATAGCGTGTCCTGCCAGCCTCTGGCCAGCAAGGGATACTGAGGGAGGGTCACCTCTGACCCCCACCCCACTTCCAGACCCCCAGGCCCCAGACTCCACCTTCTAGACTTTCCTGGACTGCCAGCAGGCAATAGCGTGTCCTGCAAGACTCTGGCCAGCAAGGGATACTGAGGGAGGGTCATCTCTGACCCCAACCCCACTTAAAGACCCCCAGGCCTCAGACTCCACCTTCTAGACTTTCCTGGACTGCCAGCAGGCAATAGCGTGTCCTGCAAGCCTCTGGCCAGCAAGGGATACTGAGGGAGGGTCACCTCTGACCCCCACCCCACTCCCAGACCCCCTGGCCCCAGACTCCACCTTCTAGGTAGGTAGCCAGGATCTCCTTGAGGCGGGGTTTTATTTTTTATTTTTTTTTCCCTTTCTCTTGACCCCACCCCCCGCATTCCCTTGTTAACACCTAGCCCACCTTCTCCCCCCAGACTTTCCTGGATTGCCAGCAGGCAATAGCGTATCCTGCAAGCTTCTGGCCAGCAAGGGATACTGAGGGAGGGTCACCTCTGACCCCCACCCCACTTCCAGACCCCCAGGCCCCAGACTCCACCTTCTAGACTTTCCTGGACTGCCAGCAGGCAATAGCGTGTCCTGCAAGCCTCTGGCCAGCAAGGGATACTGAGGGAGGGTCACCTCTGACCCCCACCCCACTTCCAGACCCCCAGGCCCCAGACTCCACCTTCTAGACTTTCCTGGACTGCCAGCAGGCAATAGCGTGTCCTGCAAGCCTCTGGCCAGCAAGGGATACTGAGGGAGTGTCACCACTGACCCCCACCCCACTTCCAGACCCCCAGGCCCCAGACTCCACCTTCTAGTTAGGTAGCCAGGATGTCCTTGAGGCGGGTTTTTTTTTTTTTTTTTTCCTTTTCTCTTGACCCCCGCCCCCGCATTCCCTTGTTAACACCTAGCCCTGCTTCTCCCCCCAGACTTTCCTGGACTGCCAGCAGGCAATAGCGTGTCCTGCAAGCCTCTGGCCAGCAAGGGATACTGAGGGAGGGTCACCTCTGACCCCCACCCCACCTCCAGACCCCCAGGCCCCAGACTCCACCTTCTAGGTAGGTAGCCAGGATCTCCTTGAGGCGGGGTTTTTTTTTTTTTTTTTTCCTTTTCTGTTGACACCACCCCCCGCATTCCCTTGTTAACACCTAGCCCTCCTTCTCCCCTCAGACTTTCCTGGACTGCCAGCAGGCAATAGCGTGTCCTGCAAGCCTCTGGCCAGCAAGGGATACTGAGGGAGGGTCAGCTCTGATCCCCACCCCACTTCCAGACCCCCAGGCCCCAGACTCCACCTTCTAGGTAGGTAGCCAGGATCTCCTTGAGGCGGGGTTTTATTTTTTATTTTTTTTCCTTTTCTCTTGACCCCACCCCCCGCATTCCCTTGTTAACACCTAGCCCTCCTTCTCACCCCAGAATTTCCTGGACTGCCAGCAGGCAATAGCGTGTCCTGCAAGCCTCTTGCCTGCAAGGGATACAGAGGGAGGGTCACCTCTGACCCCCACCCCACTTCCAGACCCCCAGGCCCCAGACTCCACCTTCTAGGTAGGTAGCCAGGATCTCCTTGAGGCGGGGGTTTTCTTTTTTTTTTTTTCCTTTTCTCTTGACCCCACCCCCAAATTCCCTTGTTAACACCTATCCCTCCTTCTCCCCCGAGACTTTCCTGGACTGCCAGCAGGCAATAGCGTGTCCTGCAAGCCTCTGGCCAGCAAGGGATACTGAGGGAGTGTCACCTCTGACCCCCACCCCACTTCCAGACCCCCAGGCCCCAGACTCCAACTTCAAGGTAGGTAGACAGGATCTCCTTGAGGCGGGGTTTTATTTATTTATTTATTTATTTTCCTTTTCTCTTGACCCCCCCCCCCCCTGCATTCCCTTGTTAACACCTAGGCCTCCTTCTCCCCCCAGACTTTCCTGGACTGCCAGCAGGCAATAGCGTGTCCTGCAAGCCTCTGGCCAGCAAGGGATACTGAGGGAGGGTCACCTCTGACCCCCACCCCACTTCCAGACCCCCAGGCCCCAGACTCCACCTTCTAGACTTTCCTGCACTGCCAGCAGGCAATAGCGTGTCCTGTAAGACTCTGGCCAGCAAGGGATACTGAGGGAGGGTCACCTCTGACCCCCACCCCACTTCCAGACCCCCAGGCCCCAGACTCCACCTTCTAGACTTTCCTCGACTGCCAGCAGGCAACAGCGTGTCCTGCAAGCCTCTGGCCAGCAAGGGATACTGAGGGAGGGTCACCTCTGACCCCCACCCCACTTCCAGACCCCCAGGCCCCAGACTCCACCTTCTAGGTAGGTAGCCAGGATCTCCTTGAGGCAGGGTTTTATATATTTATTTATTATTTTTCCTTTTCTCTTGACCCCCCCCCCCCGCATTCCCTTGTTAACACCTAGCCCTCCTTCTCCCCCCAGACTTTCCTGGACTGCCAGCAGGCAATAGCGTGTCCTGCCAGCCTCTGGCCAGCAAGGGATACTGAGGGAGGGTCACCTCTGACCCCCACCCCACTTCCAGACCCCCAGGCCCCAGACTCCACCTACTAGACTTTCCTGGACTGCCAGCAGGCAATAGCGTGTCTTGCAAGCCTCTGGCCAGCAAGGGATACTGAGGGAGGCTCACCTCTGACCCCCACACCACTTCCAGACCCCCAGGCCCCAGACTCCACCTTCTAGACTTTCATGGACTACCAGCAGACAATAGCGTGTCCTGTAAGCCTCTGGCCAGCGAGGGATACTGAGGGTGGGTCACCTCTGAACCCCACCCCACTTCCAGACGCCAGGCCCCAGACTCCACCTTCTAGACTTTCCTGGACTGCCAGCAGGCAATAGCGTGTCCTGCAAGCCTCTGGCCAGCAAGGGATACTGAGGGAGGGTCACCTCTGACCCCCACCCCACTTCCAGACCCCCAGGCCCCAGACTCCACCTTCTAGACTTTCCTGGACTGCCAGCAGGCAATAGCGTGTCCTGCAAGACTCTGGCCAGCAAGGGATACTGAGGGAGGGTCATCTCTGACCCCAACCCCACTTAAAGACCCCCAGGCCTCAGACTCCACCTTCTAGAATTTCCTGGACTGCCAGCAGGCAATAGCGTGTCCTGCAAGCCTCTGGCCAGCAAGGGATACTGAGGGAGGGTCACCTCTGACCCCCACCCCACTCCCAGACCCCCTGGCCCCAGACTCCACCTTCTAGGTAGGTAGCCAGGATCTCCTTGAGGCGGGGTTTTATTTTTTATTTTTTTTTCCCTTTCTCTTGACCCCACCCCCCGCATTCCCTTGTTAACACCTAGCCCACCTTCTCCCCCCAGACTTTCCTGGAGTGCCAGCAGGCAATAGCGTGTCCTGCAAGCTTCTGGCCAGCAAGGGATACTGAGGGAGGGTCACCTCTGACCCCCACCCCACTTCCAGACCCCCAGGCCCCAGACTCCACCTTCTAGACTTTCCTGGACTGCCAGCAGGCAATAGCGTGTCCTGCAAGCCTCTGGCCAGCAAGGGATACTGAGGGAGGGTCACCTCTGACCCCCACCCCACTTCCAGACCCCCAGGCCCCAGACTCCACCTTCTAGACTTTCCTGGACTGCCAGCAGGCAATAGCGTGTCCTGCAAGCCTCTGGCCAGCAAGGGATACTGAGGGAGTGTCACCACGGACCCCCACCCCACTTCCAGACCCCCAGGCCCCAGACTCCACCTTCTAGTTAGGTAGCCAGGATGTCCTTGAGGCGGGGTTTTTTTTTTTTTTTTTTTCCTTTTCTCTTGACCCCCGCCCCCGCATTCCCTTGTTAACACCTAGCCCTGCTTCTCCCCCCAGACTTTCCTGGACTGCCAGCAGGCAATAGCGTGTCCTGCAAGCCTCTGGCCAGCAAGGGATACTGAGGGAGGGTCACCTCTGACCCCCACCCCACCTCCAGACCCCCAGGCCCCAGACTCCACCTTCTAGGTAGGTAGCCAGGATCTCCTTGAGGCGGGGTTTTTTTTTTTTTTTTTCCTTTTCTGTTGACACCACCCCCCGCATTCCCTTGTTAACACCTAGCCCTCCTTCTCCCCCCAGACTTTCCTGGACTGCCAGCAGGCAATAGCGTGTCCTGCAAGCCTCTGGCCAGCAAGGGATACTGAGGGAGGGTCAGCTCTGATCCCCACCCCACTTCCAGACCCCCAGGCCCCAGACTCCACCTTCTAGGTAGGTAGCCAGGATCTCCTTGAGGCGGGGTTTTATTTTTTATTTTTTTTTCCTTTTCTCTTGACCCCACCCCCCGCATTCCCTTGTTAACACCTAGCCCTCCTTCTCACCCCAGAATTTCCTGGACTGCCAGCAGGCAATAGCGTGTCCTGCAAGCCTCTTGCCTGCAAGGGATACAGAGGGAGGGTCACCTCTGACCCCCACCCCACTTCCAGACCCCCAGGCCCCAGACTCCACCTTCTAGGTAGGTAGCCAGGATCTCCTTGAGGCGGGGGTTTTCTTTTTTTTTTTTTCCTTTTCTCTTGACCCCACCCCCAAATTCCCTTGTTAACACCTATCCCTCCTTCTCCCCCGAGACTTTCCTGGACTGCCAGCAGGCAATAGCGTGTCCTGCAAGCCTCTGGCCAGCAAGGGATACTGAGGGAGTGTCACCTCTGACCCCCACCCCACTTCCAGACCCCCAGGCCCCAGACTCCAACTTCAAGGTAGGTAGACAGGATCTCCTTGAGGCGGGGTTTTATTTATTTATTTATTTATTTTCCTTTTCTCTTGACCCCACCCCCTGCATTCCCTTGTTAACACCTAGGCCTCCTTCTCCCCCCAGACTTTCCTGGACTGCCAGCAGGCAATAGCGTGTCCTGCAAGCCTCTGGCCAGCAAGGGATACTGAGGGAGGGTCTCCTCTGACCCCCACCCCACTTCCAGACCCCCAGGCCCCAGACTCCACCTTCTAGACTTTCCTGCACTGCCAGCAGGCAATAGCGTGTCCTGTAAGACTCTGGCCAGCAAGGGATACTGAGGGAGGGTCACCTCTGACCCCCACCCCACTTCCAGACCCCCAGGCCCCAGACTCCACCTTCTAGACTTTCCTCGACTGCCAGCAGGCAACAGCGTGTCCTGCAAGCCTCTGGCCAGCAAGGGATACTGAGGGAGGGTCACCTCTGACCCCCACCCCACTTCCAGACCCCCAGGCACCAGACTCCACCTTCTAGGTAGGTAGCCAGGATCTCCTTGAGGCAGGGTTTTTTTTTTTTTTTTCCTTTTCTCTTGAACCCCCCCCCCCCCCCCCTGCATTCCCTTGTTAACACCTAGCCCTCCTTCTCCCCCCATACTTTCCTGGACTGCCAGCAGGCAATAGCGTGTCCTGCAAGCCTCTGGCCAGCAAGGGATACTGAGGGAGGGTCACCTCTGACCCCCACCCCACCTCCAGACCCCCAGGCCCCAGACTCCACCTTCTAGGTTGGTAGCCAGGATCTCCTTGAGACGGGGTTTTTTGTTTTTTTTTTCCTTTTCTCTTGACCCCCCTCCCCGCATTCCCTTGTTAACACCTAGCCCACCTTCTCCCCCCAGACTTTCCTGGACTGCCAGCAGGCAATAGCGTGTCCTGCAAGCCTCTGGCCAGCAAGGGATACTGAGGGAGGGTCACCTCTGACCCCCACCCCACTTCCAGACCCCCAGGCCCCAGAATCCACCTTCTAGAATTTCCTGGACTGCCAGCAGTCAATAGCGTGTCCTGCAAGACTCTGGCCAGCAAGGGATACTGAGGGAGGGTCACCTCTGACCCCCACCCCACTTCCAGACCCCCAGGCCCGAGACTCCACCTTCTAGACTTTCCTGGACTGCCAGCAGGCAATAGCGTGTCCTGCAAGCCTCTGGCCAGCAAGGGATACTGAGGGAGTGTCACCTCTGACCCCAACCCCACTTCCAGACCCCCAGGCCCCAGCCTCCAAATTCTAGACTTTCCTGGACTGCCAGCAGGCAATAGCGTGTCCTGCAAGCCTCTGGCCAGCAAGGGATACTGAGGGAGGGTCACCACTGACCCCCACCACACTTCCAGACCCCCAGGCCCCAGACTCCACCTTCTAGGTAGGTAGCCAGGATCTCCTTGAGGCGGGGATTTTTTTTTTTTCCTTTTCTCTTGACCCCCCCCCCTGCATTCCCTTGTTAACACCTAGCCCTCGTTCTCCCCCCAGACTTTCTTGGACTGCCAGCAGGCAATAGCGTGTCCTGCAAGACTCTGGCCAGCAAGGGATACTGAGGGAGGGTCACCTCTGACCCCCGACCCACTTCCAGACCCCCAGGCCCCAGACTCCACCTTCTAGAATTTCCTGGACTGCCAGCAGGCAATAGCGTGTCCTGCAAGCCTCTGGCCAGCAAAGGATACTGAGGGAGGGTCACCTCTGAACCCCACCCCACTTCCAGACCCCCAGGCCCCAGACTCCACCTTCTAGACTTTCCTGGACTGCCAGCAGGCAATAGCGTGTCCTGCAAGCCTCTGGCCAGCAAGGGATACTGAGGGAGGGTCACCTCTGACCCCCACCCCACTTCCAGACCCCCAGGCCCCAGACTCCACCTTCTAGACTTTCCTGGACTGCCAGCAGGCAATAGCGTGTCCTGCAAGCCTCTGGCCAGCAAGGGATACTAAGGGAGGGTCACCTCTGACCCCCACCCCACTTCCAGACCCCCAGGCCCCAGACTCCACCTTCTAGACTTTCCTGGACTGCCAGCAGGCAATAGCGTGTCCTGCAAGCCTCTGGCCAGCAAGGGATACTGAGGGAGGGTCACCTCTGACCCCCACCCCACTTCCAGACCCCCAGGCCCCAGACTCCACCTTCTAGACTTTCCTGGACTGCCAGCAGGCAATAGCGTGTCCTGCAAGCCTCTGGCCAGCAAGGGATACTGAGGGAGGGTCACCTCTGACCCCCACCCCACTTCCAGACCCCCAGGCCCCAGACTCCAACTTCAAGGTAGGTAGCCAGGATCTCCTTGAGGCGGGGTTTTATATATTTATTTATTATTTTTCCTTTTCTCTTGACCCCCCCCCGCATTCCCTTGTTAACACCTAGCCCTCCTTCTCCCCCCAGACTTTCCTGGACTGCCAGCAGGCAATAGCGTGTCCTGCCAGCCTCTGGCCAGCAAGGGATACTGAGGGAGGGTCACCTCTGACCCCCACCCCACTTCCAGACCCCCAGGCCCCAGACTCCACCTACTAGACTTTCCTGGACTGCCAGCAGGCAATAGCGTGTCCTGCAAGCCTCTGGCCAGCAAGGGATACTGAGGGAGGCTCACCTCTGACCCCCACACCACTTCCAGACCCCCAGGCCCCAGACTCCACCTTCGAGACTTTCATGGACTACCAGCAGACAATAGCGTGTCCTGCAAGCCTCTGGCCAGCGAGGGATACTGAGGGAGGGTCACCTCTGAACCCCACCCCACTTCCAGACGCCAGGCCCCAGACTCCACCTTCTAGACTTTCCTGGACTGCCAGCAGGCAATAGCGTGTCCTGCAAGCCTCTGGCCAGCAAGGGATACTGAGGGAGGGTCACCTCTGACCCCAACCCCACTTAAAGAACCCCAGGCCTCAGACTCCACCTTCTAGACTTTCCTGGACTGCCAGCAGGCAATAGCGTGTCCTGCAAGCCTCTGGCCAGCAAGGGATACTGAGGGAGGGTCACCTCTGACCTCCACCCCAATCCCAGACCCCCTGGCCCCAGACTCCACCTTCTAGGTAGGTAGCCAGGATCTCCTTGAGGCGGGGTTTTATTTTTTATTTTTTTTCCTTTTCTCTTGACCCCACCCCCCGCATTCCCTTGTTAACACCTAGCCCACCTTCTCCCCCCAGACTTTCCTGGAGTGCCAGCAGGCAATAGCGTGTCCTGCAAGCTTCTGGCCAGCAAGGGATACTGAGGGAGGGTCACCTCTGACCCCCACCCCACTTCCAGACCCCCAGGCCCCAGACTCCACCTTCTAGACTTTCCTGGACTGCCAGCAGGCAATAGCGTGTCCTGCAAGCCTCTGGCCAGCAAGGGATACTGAGGGAGGGTCACCTCTGACCCCCACCCCACTTCCAGACCCCCAGGCCCCAGACTCCACCTTCTAGACTTTCCTGGACTGCCAGCAGGCAATAGCGTGTCCTGCAAGCCTCTGGCCAGCAAGGGATACTGAGGGAGGGTCACCTCTGACCCCCACACCCACTTCCAGACCCCCAGGCCCCAGACTCCACCTTCTAGACTTTCCTGGACTGCCAGCAGGCAATAGCGTGTCCTGCAAGACTCTGGCCAGCAAGGGATACTGAGGGAGGGTCACCTCTGACCCCCACCCCACTTCCAGACCCCCAGGCCCCAGACTCCACCTTCTAGACTTTCCTGGACTGCCAGCAGGCAATAGCGTGTCCTGCAAGCCTCTGGCCAGCAAGGGATACTGAGGGAGGGTCACCTCTGACCCCCACCCCACTTCCAGACCCCCAGGCCCCAGACTCCACCTTCTAGACTTTCCTGGACTGCCAGCAGGCAATAGCGTGTCCTGCAAGCCTCTGGCCAGCAAGGGATACTGAGGGAGTGTCACCACTGACCCCCACCCCACTTCCAGACCCCCAGGCCCCAGACTCCACCTTCTAGTTAGGTAGCCAGGATGTCCTTGAGGCGGGTTTTTTTTTTTTTTTTTTTTCCTTTTCTCTTGACCCCCGCCCCCGCATTCCCTTGTTAACACCTAGCCCTGCTTCTCCCCCCAGACTTTCCTGAACTGCCAGCAGGCAGTAGCGTGTCCTGCAAGCCTCTGGCCAGCAAGGGATACTGAGGGAGGGTCACCTCTGACCCCCACCCCACCTCCAGACCCCCAGGCCCCAGACTCCACCTTCTAGGTAGGTAGCCAGGATCTCCTTGAGGCGGGGTTTTTTTTTTTTTTTTTCCTTTTCTGTTGACACCACCCCCCGCATTCCCTTGTTAACACCTAGCCCTCCTTCTCCCCCCAGACTTTCCTGGACTGCCAGCAGGCAATAGCGTGTCCTGCAAGACTCTGGCCAGCAAGGGATACTGAGGGAGGGTCAGCTCTGATCCCCACCCCACTTCCAGACCCCCAGGCCCCAGACTCCACCTTCTAGGTAGGTAGCCAGGATCTCCTTGAGGCGGGGTTTTATTTTTTATTTTTTTTTCCTTTTCTCTTGACCCCACCCCCCGCATTCCCTTGTTAACACCTAGCCCTCCTTCTCACCCCAGAATTTCCTGGACTGCCAGCAGGCAATAGCGTGTCCTGCAAGCCTCTTGCCTGCAAGGGATACAGAGGGAGGGTCACCTCTGACCCCCACCCCACTTCCAGACCCCCAGGCCCCAGACTCCACCTTCTAGGTAGGTAGCCAGGATCTCCTTGAGGCTGGGGTTTTCTTTTTTTTTTTTTCCTTTTC
Source organism: Tupaia tana (assembly GCA_026018925.1). Lineage (NCBI taxonomy): Eukaryota > Metazoa > Chordata > Mammalia > Scandentia > Tupaiidae > Tupaia > Tupaia tana. The sequence goes on from JAKSZU010000705.1 coordinate 12,109, forward strand.
TCTTGACCCCACCCCCAAATTCCCTTGTTAACACCTATCCCTCCTTCTCCCCCGAGACTTTCCTGGACTGCCAGCAGGCAATAGCGTGTCCTGCAAGCCTCTGGCCAGCAAGGGATACTGAGGGAGTGTCACCTCTGACCCCCACCCCACTTCCAGACCCCCAGGCCCCAGACTCCAACTTCAAGGTAGGTAGACAGGATCTCCTTGAGGCGGGGTTTTATTTATTTATTTATTTATTTTCCTTTTCTCTTGACCCCCCCCCCCCTGCATTCCCTTGTTAACACCTATCCCTCCTTCTCCCCCGAGACTTTCCTGGACTGCCAGCAGGCAATAGCGTGTCCTGCAAGCCTCTGGCCAGCAAGGGATACTGAGGGAGGGTCACCACTGACCCCCACCACACTTCCAGACCCCCTGGCCCCAGACTCCACCTTCTAGGTAGGTAGCCAGGATCTCCTTGAGGCGGGGATTTTTTTTTTTTCCTTTTCTCTTGACCCCCCCCTGCATTCCCTTGTTAACACCTAGCCCTCCTTCTCCCCCCAGACTTTCTTGGACTGCCAGCAGGCAATAGCGTGTCCTGCAAGACTCTGGCCAGCAAGGGATACTGAGGGAGGGTCACCTCTGACCCCCGACCCACTTCCAGACCCCCAGGCCCCAGACTCCACCTTCTAGAATTTCCTGGACTGCCAGCAGGCAATAGCGTGTCCTGCAAGCCTCTGGCCAGCAAAGGATACTGAGGGAGGGTCACCTCTGAACCCCACCCCACTTCCAGACCCCCAGGCCCCAGACTCCACCTTCTAGACTTTCCTGGACTGCCAGCAGGCAATAGCGTGTCCTGCAAGCCTCTGGCCAGCAAGGGATACTGAGGGAGGGTCACCTCTGACCCCCACCCCACTTCCAGACCCCCAGGCCCCAGACTCCACCTTCTAGACTTTCCTGCACTGCCAGCAGGCAATAGCGTGTCCTGTAAGACTCTGGCCAGCAAGGGATACTGAGGGAGGGTCACCTCTGACCCCCACCCCACTTCCAGACCCCCAGGCCCCAGACTCCACCTTCTAGACTTTCCTCGACTGCCAGCAGGCAACAGCGTGTCCTGCAAGCCTCTGGCCAGCAAGGGATACTGAGGGAGGGTCACCTCTGACCCCCACCCCACTTCCAGACCCCCAGGCCCCAGACTCCACCTTCTAGGTAGGTAGCCAGGATCTCCTTGAGGCAGGGTTTTTTTTTTTTTTTTTCCTTTTCTCTTGAACCCCCCCCCCCTGCATTCCCTTGTTAACACCTAGCCCTCCTTCTCCCCCCATACTTTCCTGGACTGCCAGCAGGCAATAGCGTGTCCTGCAAGCCTCTGGCCAGCAAGGGATAGTGAGGGAGGGTCACCTCTGACCCCCACCCCACCTCCAGACCCCCAGGCCCCAGACTCCACCTTCTAGGTTGGTAGCCAGGATCTCCTTGAGACGGGGTTTTTTGTTTTTTTTTCCTTTTCTCTTGACCCCCCTCCCCGCATTCCCTTGTTAACACCTAGCCCACCTTCTCCCCCCAGACTTTCCTGGACTGCCAGCAGGCAATAGCGTGTCCTGCAAGCCTCTGGCCAGCAAGGGATACTGAGGGAGGGTCACCTCTGACCCCCACCCCACTTCCAGACCCCCAGGCCCCAGAATCCACCTTCTAGAATTTCCTGGACTGCCAGCAGTCAATAGGGTGTCCTGCAAGACTCTGGCCAGCAAGGGATACTGAGGGAGGGTCACCTCTGACCCCCACCCCACTTCCAGACCCCCAGGCCCGAGACTCCACCTTCTAGACTTTCCTGTACTGCCAGCAGGCAATAGCGTGTCCTGCAAGCCTCTGGCCAGCAAGGGATACTGAGGGAGTGTCACCTCTGACCCCCACCCCACTTCCAGACCCCCAGGCCCCAGCCTCCAAATTCTAGACTTTCCTGGACTGCCAGCAGGCAATAGCGTGTCCTGCAAGCCTCTGGCCAGCAAGGGATACTGAGGGAGGGTCACCACTGACCCCCACCACACTTCCAGACCCCCAGGCCCCAGACTCCACCTTCTAGGTAGGTAGCCAGGATCTCCTTGAGGCGGGGATTTTTTTTTTTTCCTTTTCTCTTGACCCCCCCCTGCATTCCCTTGTTAACACCTAGCCCTCCTTCTCCCCCCAGACTTTCTTGGACTGCCAGCAGGCAATAGCGTGTCCTGCAAGACTCTGGCCAGCAAGGGATACTGAGGGAGGGTCACCTCTGACCCCCGACCCACTTCCAGACCCCCAGGCCCCAGACTCCACCTTCTAGAATTTCCTGGACTGCCAACAGGCAATAGCGTGTCCTGCAAGCCTCTGGCCAGCAAAGGATACTGAGGGAGGGTCACCTCTGAACCCCACCCCACTTCCAGACCCCCAGGCCCCAGACTCCACCTTCTAGACTTTCCTGGACTGCCAGCAGGCAATAGCGTGTCCTGCAAGCCTCTGGCCAGCAAGGGATACTGAGGGAGGGTCACCTCTGACCCCCACCCCACTTCCAGACCCCCAGGACCCAGACTCCACCTTCTAGACTTTCCTGGACTGCCAGCAGGCAATAGCGTGTCCTGCAAGCCTCTGGCCAGCAAGGGATACTGAGGGAGGGTCACCTCTGACCCCCACCCCACTTCCAGACCCCCAGGCCCCAGACTCCACCTTCTAGACTTTCCTGGACTGCCAGCAGGCAATAGCGTGTCCTGCAAGACTCTGGCCAGCAAGGGATACTGAGGGAGGGTCACCTCTGACCCCCACCCCACTTCCAGACCCCCAGGCCCCAGACTCCACCTTCTAGACTTTCCTGGACTGCCAGCAGTCAATAGCGTGTCCTGCAAGACTCTGGCCAGCAAGGGATACTGAGGGAGGGTCACCTCTGACCCCCACCCCACTTCCAGACCCCCAGGCCCGAGACTCCACCTTCTAGACTTTCCTGGACTGCCAGCAGGCAATAGCGTGTCCTGCAAGCCTCTGGCCAGCAAGGGATACTGAGGGAGGGTCACCTCTGAACCCCACCCCACTTCCAGACCCCCAGGCCCCAGACTCCAAATTCTAGACTTTCCTGGACTGCCAGCAGGCAATAGCGTGTCCTGCAAGCCTCTGGCCAACAAGGGATACTGAGGGAGGGCCACCTCTGACCCCCACCCAACTTCCAGACCCCCAGGCCCCAGACTCCACCTTCTAGGTAAGTAGCCAGGATCTCCTTGAGGCGGGGATTTTTTTTTTTTTTCCTTTTCTCTTGACCTCCCCCCCTGCAATCCCTTGTTAACACCTAGCCCTCCTTCTCCCCCCAGACTTTCCTGGACTGCCAGCAGGCAATAGCGTGTCCTGCAAGCCTCTGGCCAGCAAGGGATACTGAGGGAGGGTCACCTCTGACCCCCGCCCCACTTCCAGACCCCCAGGCCCCAGACTCCACCTTCTAGAATTTCCTGGACTGCCAGCAGGCAATAGCGTGTCCTGCAAGCCTCTGGCCAGCAAGGGATACTGAGGGAGGGTCACCTCTGAACCCCACCCCACTTCCAGACCCCCAGGCCCCAGACTCCACCTTCTAGATTTTCCTGGACTGCCAGCAGGCAATAGCGTGTCCTGCAAGCCTCTGGCCAGCAAGGGATACTGAGGGAGGGTCACCTCTGACCCCCACCCCACTTCCAGACCCCCAGGCCCCAGACTCCACCTTCTAGACTTTCTTGGACTGCCAGAAGGCAATAGCGTGTCCTGCAAGCCTCTGGCCAGCAAGGGATACTGAGGGAGGGTCACCTCTGACCCCCACCCCACTTCCAGACCCCCAGGCCCCAGACTCCACCTTCTAGACTTTCCTGGACTGCCAGCAGGCAATAGCGTGTCCTGCAAGACTCTGGCCAGCAAGGGATACTGAGGGAGGGTCACCTCTGACCCCCACCCCACTTCCAGACCCCCAGGCCCCAGACTCCAACTTCTAGAATTTCCTGGACTGCCAGCAGGCAATAGGAAGTCCTGCAAGCCTCTGGCCAGCAAGGGATACTGAGGGAAGGTCACCTCTGACCCCCACCCCACTTCCAGACCTCCAGGCCCCAGACTCCACCTTCTAGGTAGGTAGCCATGATCTCCTTGAGGCGGGATTTTTTTTTTTTTTTTCCTTTTCTCTTGACCCCCCCCCCCCTGCATTCCCTTGTTAACCCCTAGCCCTCCATCTCCCCCCAGACTTTCCTGGACTGCCAGCAGGCAATAGCGTGTCATGCAAGCTTCTGGCCAGCGAGGGATACTGATGGAGGGTCACCTCTGACCCCCACCCCACTTCCAGACCCCCAGGAGCCAGACTCCAACTTCTAGGTAGGTAGCCAGGATCTCCTTGAGGCGGGGTTCTATATATTTATTTATTATTTTTCCTTTTCTCTTGACCCCCCCCCCATGCATTCCCTTGTTAACACCTAGCCCTCCTTCTCCCCCAGACTTTCCTGGACTGCCAGCAGGCAATAGCGTGTCCTGCCAGCCTCTGGCCAGCAAGGGATACTGAGGGAGGGTCACCTCTGACCCCCACCCCACTTCCAGACCCCCAGGCCCCAGACTCCACCTACTAGACTTTCCTGGACTGCCAGCAGGCAATAGCGTGTCCTGCAAGCCTCTGGCCAGCAAGGGATACTGAGGGAGGGTCACCTCTGACCCCCACACCACTTCCAGACCCCCAGGCCCCAGACTCCACCTTCTAGACTTTCATGGACAACCAGCAGACAATAGCGTGTCCTGCAAGCCTCTGGCCAGCAAGGGATACTGAGGGAGGGTCACCTCTGAACCCCACCCCACTTCCAGACCCCCAGGCCCCAGACTCCACCTTCTAGACTTTCCTGGACTGCCAGCAGGCAATAGCGTGTCCGGCAAGCCTCTGGCCAGCAAGGGATACTGAGGAAGGGTCACCTCTGACCCCCACCCCACTTCCAGACCCCCAGGCCCCAGACTCCACCTTCTAGACTTTCCTGGACTGCCAGCAGGCAATAGCGTGTCCTGCAAGCTTCTGGCCAGCAGGGGATACTGAGGGAGGGTCACCTCTGACCCCCACCCCACTTCCAGAACCCTAGGCCCCAGACTCCACCTTCTAGGTAGGTAGCCAGGATCTCCTTGAGGCGGGGTTTTTTTTTTTTTTTTTTCCTTTTCTCTTGACCCCACCCCCCGCATTCCCTTGTTAACACCTAGCCCTCCTTCTCCCCCCAGACTTTCCTGGAGTGCCAGCAGGCAATAGCGTGTCTTGCAAGCTTCTGGCCAGCAAGGGATACTGAGGGAGGGTCACCTCTGACCCCCACCCCACTTCCAGACCCCCAGGCCCGAGACTCCACCTTCTAGAATTTCCTGGACTGCCAGCAGGCAATAGCGTGTCCTGCAAGCCTCTGGCCAGCAAGGGATACTGAGGGAGGGTCACCTCTGAACCCCACCCCACTTCCAGACCCCCAGGCCCCAGACTCCAAATTCTAGACTTTCCTGGACTGCCAGCAGGCAATAGCGTGTCCTGTAAGCCTCTGGCGAACAAGGGATACTGAGGGAGGGCCACCTCTGACCCCCACCCAACTTCCAGACCCCCAGGCCCCAGACTCCACCTTCTAGGTAAGTAGCCAGGATCTCCTTGAGGCGGGGATTTTTTTTTTTTTTTCCTTTTCTCTTGACCTCCCCCCCTGCATTCCCTTGTTAACACCTAGCCCTCCATCTCCCCCCAGACTTTCCTGGACTGCCAGCAGGCAATAGCGTGTCCTGCAAGCCTCTGGCCAGCAAGGGATACTGAGGGAGGGTCACCTCTGACCCCCGCCCCACTTCCAGACCCCCAGGCCCCAGACTCCACCTTCTAGAATTTCCTGGACTGCCAGCAGGCAATAGCGTGTCCTGCAAGCCTCTGGCCAGCAAGGGATACTGAGGGAGGGTCACCTCTGTACCCCACCCCACTTCCAGACCCCCAGGCCCCAGACTCCACCTTCTAGACTTTCCTGGACTGCCAGCAGGCAATAGCGTGTCCTGCAAGCCTCTGGCCAGCAAGGGATACTGAGGGAGGGTCACCTCTGACCCCCACCCCACTTCCAGACCCCCAGGCCCCAGACTCCACCTTCTAGACTTTCTTGGACTGCCAGAAGGCAATAGCGTGTCCTGCAAGCCTCTGGCCAGCAAGGGATACTGAGGGAGGGTCACCTCTGACCCCCACCCCACTTCCAGACCCCCAGGCCCCAAACTCCACCTTCTAGACTTTCCTGGACTGCCAGCAGGCAATAGCGTGTCCTGCAAGACTCTGGCCAGCAAGGGATACTGAGGGAGGGTCACCTCTGACCCCCACCCCACTTCCAGACCCCCAGGCCCCAGACTCCAACTTCTAGAATTTCCTGGACTGCCAGCAGGCAATAGGAAGTCCTGCAAGCCTCTGGCCAGCAAGGGATACTGAGGGAAGGTCACCTCTGACCCCCACCCCACTTCCAGACCTCCAGGCCCCAGACTCCACCTTCTAGGTAGGTAGCCATGATCTCCTTGAGGCGGGATTTTTTTTTTTTTTTCCTTTTCTCTTGACCCCCCCCCCCCCCCTGCATTCCCTTGTTAACCCCTAGCCCTCCATCTCCCCCCAGACTTTCCTGGACTGCCAGCAGGCAATAGCGTGTCATGCAAGCTTCTGGCCAGCGAGGGATACTGATGGAGGGTCACCTCTGACCCCCACCCCACTTCCAGACCCCCAGGCCCCCAGACTCCAACTTCTAGGTAGGTAGCCAGGATCTCCTTGAGGCGGGGTTTTTTATATTTATTTATTATTTTTCCTTTTCTCTTGACCCCCCCCCCCTGCATTCCCTTGTTAACACCTAGCCCTCCTTCTCCCCCCAGACTTTCCTGGACTGCCAGTAGGCAATAGCGTGTCCTGCAAGCCTCTGGCCAGCAAGGGATACTGAGGGAGGGTCACCTCTGAACCCCACCCCACTTCCAGACCCCCAGGCCCCAGACTCCACCTTCTAGACTTTCCTGGACTGCCAGCAGGCAATAGCGTGTCCTGCAAGCCTCTGGCCAGCAAGGGATACTGAGGGAGGGTCACCTCTGACCCCCACCACACTTCCAGACCACCAGGCCCCAGACTCCACCTTCTAGACTTTCTTGGACTGCCAGAAGGGAATAGCGTGTCCTGCAAGCCTCTGGCCAGCAAGGGATACTGAGGGAGGGTCACCTCTGACCCCCACCCCACTTCCAGACCCCCAGGCCCCAGACTCCACCTTCTAGACTTTCCTGGACTGCCAGCAGGCAATAGCGTGTCCTGCAAGACTCTGGCCAGCAAGGGATACTGAGGGAGGGTCACCTCTGACCCCACCCCACTTCCAGACCCCCAGGCCCCAGACTCCAACTTCTAGAATTTCCTGGACTGCCAGCAGGCAATAGGAAGTCCTGCAAGCCTCTGGCCAGCAAGGGATACTGAGGGAAGGTCACCTCTGACCCCCACCCCACTTCCAGACCTCCAGGCCCCAGACTCCACCTTCTAGGTAGGTAGCCATGATCTCCTTGAGGCGGGATTTTTTTTTTTTTTTCCTTTTCTCTTGACCCCCCCCCCCCTGCATTCCCTTGTTAACCCCTAGCCCTCCATCTCCCCCCAGACTTTCCTGGACTGCCAGCAGGCAATAGCGTGTCATGCAAGCTTCTGGCCAGCGAGGGATACTGATGGAGGGTCACCTCTGACCCCCACCCCACTTCCAGACCCCCAGGCCCCAGACTCCAACTTCTAGGTTGGTAGCCAGGATCTCCTTGAGGCGGGGTTTTATATATTTCTTTATTATTTTTCCTTTTCTCTTGACCCCCCCCCATGCATTCCCTTGTTAACACCTAGACCTCCTTCTCCCCCCAGACTTTCCTGGACTGCCAGCAGGCAATAGCGTGTCCTGCCAGCCTCAGGCCAGCAAGGGATACTGAGGGAGGGTCACCTCTGACCCCCACCCCACTTCCAGACCCCCAGGCCCCAGACTCCACCTACTAGACTTTCCTGGACTGCCAGCAGGCAATAGCGTGTCCTGCAAGCCTCTGGCCAGCAAGGGATACTGAGGGAGGGTCACCTCTGACCCCCACACCACTTCCAGACCCCCAGGCCCCAGACTCCACCTTCTAGACTTTCATGGACAACCAGCAGACAATAGCGTGTCCTGCAAGCCTCTGGCCAGCAAGGGATACTGAGGGAGGGTCACCTCTGAACCCCACCCCACTTCCAGACCCCCAGGCCCCAGACTCCACCTTCTAGACTTTCCTGGACTGCCAGCAGGCAATAGCGTGTCCGGCAAGCCTCTGGCCAGCAAGGGATACTGAGGGAGGGTCACCTCTGACCCCCACCCCACTTCCAGACCCCCAGGCCCCAGACTCCACCTTCTAGACTTTCCTGGACTGCCAGCAGGCAATAGCGTGTCCTGCAAGACTCTGGCCAGCAAGGGATACTGAGGGAGGGTCACCTCTGACCCCAACCCCACTTAAAGAACCCCAGGCCTCAGACTCCACCTTCTAGACTTTCCTGGACTGCCAGCCGGCAATAGCGTGTCCTGCAAGCCTCTGGCCAGCAAGGGATACTGAGGGAGGGTCACCTCTGACCCCCACCCCACTGCCAGACCCCCTGGCCCCAGACTCCACCTTCTAGGTAGGTAGCCAGGATCTCCTTGAGGCGGGTTTTTTTTTTTTTTTTTCCTTTTCTCTTGACCCCACCCCCCGCATTCCCTTGTTAACACCTAGCCCTCCTTCTCCCCCCAGACTTTCCTGGAATGCCAGCAGGCAATAGCGTGTCCTGCAAGCTTCTGGCCAGCAGGGGATACTGAGGGAGGGTCACCTCTGACCCCCACCCCACTTCCAGAACCCTAGGCCCCAGACTCCACCTTCTAGGTAGGTAGCCAGGATCTCCTTGAGGCGGGGTTTTTTTTTTTTTTTTTTTCCTTTTCTCTTGACCCCACCCCCCGCATTCCCTTGTTAACACCTAGCCCTCCTTCTCCCCCCAGACTTTCCTGGAGTGCCAGCAGGCAATAGCGTGTCCTGTAAGCTTCTGGCCAGCAATGGATACTGAGGGAGGGTCACCTCTGACCCCCACCCCACTTCCAGACCCCCAGGCCCCAGACTCCACCTTATAGACTTTCCTGGACTGCCAGCAGGCAATAGCGTGTCCTGCAAGCCTCTGGCCAGCAAGGGATACTGAGGGAGGGTCACCTCTGACCCCCACCCCACTTCCAGACCCCCAGGCCCCAGACTCCACCTTATAGACTTTCCTGGACTGCCAGCAGGCAATAGCGTGTCCTGCAAGCCTCTGGCCAGCAAGGGATACTGAGGGAGGGTCACCTCTGACCCCCACCCCACTTCCAGACCCCCTGGCCCCAGACTCCACCTTCTAGGTAGGTAGCCAGGATCTCCTTGAGGCGGGGTTTTTTTTTTATTTTTTTTTCCTTTTCTCTTGACCCCACCCCCCCGCATTCCCTTGTTAACACCTAGCCCACCTTCTCCCCCCAGACTTTCCTGGAGTGCCAGCAGGCAATAGCGTGTCCTGCAAGCTTCTGGCCAGCAAGGGATACTGAGGGAGGGTCACCTCTGACCCCCACCCCACTTCCAGACCCCCAGGCCCCAGACTCCACCTTCTAGACTTTCCTGGACTGCCAGAAGGCAATAGCGTGTCCTGCAAGCCTCTGGCCAGCAAGGGATACTGAGGGAGTGTCACCACTGACCCCCACCCCACTTCCAGACCCCCAGGCCCCAGACTCCACCTTCTAGTTAGGTAGCCAGGATGTCCTTGAGGCGGGGTTTGTTTTTTTTTTTTTTCCTTTTCTCTTGACCCCCGCCCCCGCATTCCCTTGTTAACACCTAGCCCTCCTTCTCCCCCCAGACTTTCCTGGACTGCCAGCAGGCAATAGCGTGTCCCGCAAGCCTCTGGCCAGCAAGGGATACTGAGGGAGGGTCACCTCTGACCCCCAGCCCACCTCCAGACCCCCAGGCCCCAGACTCCACCTTCTAGGTAGGTAGCCAGGATCTCCTTGAGGCGGGGTTTTTTTTTTTTTTTTTTCCTTTTCTGTTGACACCACCCCCCGCATTCCCTTGTTAACACCTAGCCCTCCTTCTCCCCCCAGACTTTCCTGGACTGCCAGCAGGCAATAGCGTGTCCGGCAAGCCCCTGGCCAGCAAGGGATACTGAGGGAGGGTCATCTCTGATCCCCACCCCACTTCCAGACCCCCAGGCCCCAGACTCCACCTTCTAGGTAGGTAGCCAGGATCTCCTTGAGGCGGGATTTTATTTTTTTTTTTTTTCCTTTTCTCTTGACCCCACCCCCCGCATTCCCTTGTTAACACCTAGCCCACATTCTCCCCCCAGACTTTCGTGGAGTGCCAGCAGGCATTAGCGTGTCCTGCAAGCTTCTGGCCAGCAAGGGATACTGAGGGAGGTTCACCTCTGACCCCCACCCCACTTCCAGACCCCCAGGCCCCAGACTCCACCTTCTAGACTTTCCTGGACTGCCAGCAGGCAATAGCGTGTCCTGCAAGCCTCTGGCCAGCAAGGGATACTGAGGGAGGGTCACCTCTGACCCCCACCCCACTTCCAGACCACCAGGCCCCAGACTCCACCTTCTAGACTTTCTTGGACTGCCAGAAGGGAATAGCGTGTCCTGCAAGCCTCTGGCCAGCAAGGGATACTGAGGGAGGGTCACCTCTGACCCCCACCCCACTTCCAGACCCCCAGGCCCCAGACTCCACCTTCTAGACTTTCCTGGACTGCCAGCAGGCAATAGCGTGTCCTGCAAGACTCTGGCCAGCAAGGGATACTGAGGGAGGGTCACCTCTGACCCCACCCCACTTCCAGACCCCCAGGCCCCAGACTCCAACTTCTAGAATTTCCTGGACTGCCAGCAGGCAATAGGAAGTCCTGCAAGCCTCTGGCCAGCAAGGGATACTGAGGGAAGGTCACCTCTGACCCCCACCCCACTTCCAGACCTCCAGGCCCCAGACTCCACCTTCTAGGTAGGTAGCCATGATCTCCTTGAGGCGGGATTTTTTTTTTTTTTCCTTTTCTCTTGACCCCCCCCCCTGCATTCCCTTGTTAACCCCTAGCCCTCCATCTCCCCCCAGACTTTCCTGGACTGCCAGCAGGCAATAGCGTGTCATGCAAGCTTCTGGCCAGCGAGGGATACTGATGGAGGGTCACCTCTGACCCCCACCCCACTTCCAGACCCCCAGGCCCCAGACTCCAACTTCTAGGTAGGTAGCCAGGATCTCCTTGAGGCGGGGTTTTATATATTTCTTTATTTTTTTTCCTTTTCTCTTGACCCCCCCCCATGCATTCCCTTGTTAACACCTAGACCTCCTTCTCCCCCCAGACTTTCCTGGACTGCCAGCAGGCAATAGCGTGTCCTGCCAGCCTCAGGCCAGCAAGGGATACTGAGGGAGGGTCACCTCTGACCCCCACCCCACTTCCAGACCCCCAGGCCCCAGACTCCACCTACTAGACTTTCCTGGACTGCCAGCAGGCAATAGCGTGTCCTGCAAGCCTCTGGCCAGCAAGGGATACTGAGGGAGGGTCACCTCTGACCCCCACACCACTTCCAGACCCCCAGGCCCCAGACTCCACCTTCTAGACTTTCATGGACAACCAGCAGACAATAGCGTGTCCTGCAAGCCTCTGGCCAGCAAGGGATACTGAGGGAGGGTCACCTCTGAACCCCACCCCACTTCCAGACCCCCAGGCCCCAGACTCCACCTTCTAGACTTTCCTGGACTGCCAGCAGGCAATAGCGTGTCCGGCAAGCCTCTGGCCAGCAAGGGATACTGAGGGAGGGTCACCTCTGACCCCCACCCCACTTCCAGACCCCCAGGCCCCAGACTCCACCTTCTAGACTTTCCTGGACTGCCAGCAGGCAATAGCGTGTCCTGCAAGACTCTGGCCAGCAAGGGATACTGAGGGAGGGTCACCTCTGACCCCAACCCCACTTAAAGAACCCCAGGCCTCAGACTCCACCTTCTAGACTTTCCTGGACTGCCACCCGGCAATAGCGTGTCCTGCAAGCCTCTGGCCAGCAAGGGATACTGAGGGAGGGTCACCTCTGACCCCCACCCCACTGCCAGACCCCCTGGCCCCAGACTCCACCTTCTAGGTAGGTAGCCAGGATCTCCTTGAGGCGGGTTTTTTTTTTTTTTTTTTCCTTTTCTCTTGACCCCACCCCCCGCATTCCCTTGTTAACACCTAGCCCTCCTTCTCCCCCCAGACTTTCCTGGAATGCCAGCAGGCAATAGCGTGTCCTGCAAGCTTCTGGCCAGCAGGGGATACTGAGGGAGGGTCACCTCTGACCCCCACCCCACTTCCAGACCCCCTGGCCCCAGACTCCACCTTCTAGGTAGGTAGCCAGGATCTCCTTGAGGCGGGGTTTTTTTTTTTATTTTTTTTTCCTTTTCTCTTGACCCCACCCCCCGCATTCCCTTGTTAACACCTAGCCCACCTTCTCCCCCCAGACTTTCCTGGAGTGCCAGCAGGCAATAGCGTGTCCTGCAAGCTTCTGGCCAGCAAGGGATACTGAGGGAGGGTCACCTCTGACCCCCACCCCACTTCCAGACCCCCAGGCCCCAGACTCCACCTTCTAGACTTTCCTGGACTGCCAGAAGGCAATAGCGTGTCCTGCAAGCCTCTGGCCAGCAAGGGATACTGAGGGAGTGTCACCACTGACCCCCACCCCACTTCCAGACCCCCAGGCCCCAGACTCCACCTTCTAGTTAGGTAGCCAGGATGTCCTTGAGGCGGGGTTTGTTTTTTTTTTTTTTCCTTTTCTCTTGACCCCCGCCCCCGCATTCCCTTGTTAACACCTAGCCCTCCTTCTCCCCCCAGACTTTCCTGGACTGCCAGCAGGCAATAGCGTGTCCCGCAAGCCTCTGGCCAGCAAGGGATACTGAGGGAGGGTCACCTCTGACCCCCAGCCCACCTCCAGACCCCCAGGCCCCAGACTCCACCTTCTAGGTAGGTAGCCAGGATCTCCTTGAGGCGGGGTTTTTTTTTTTTTTTTTCCTTTTCTGTTGACCCCCCCCCCCGCATTCCCTTGTTAACACCTAGCCCTCCTTCTCCCCCCAGACTTTCCTGGACTGCCAGCAGGCAATAGCGTGTCCGGCAAGCCCCTGGCCAGCAAGGGATACTGAGGGAGGGTCATCTCTGACCCCCACCCCACTTCCAGACCCCCAGGCCCCAGACTCCACCTTCTAGGTAGGTAGCCAGGATCTCCTTGAGGCGGGATTTTTTTTTTTTTTTTTTTTCCTTTTCTCTTGACCCCACCCCCCGCATTCCCTTGTTAACACCTAGCCCACATTCTCCCCCCAGATTTTCGTGGAGTGCCAGCAGGCATTAGCGTGTCCTGCAAGCTTCTGGCCAGCAAGGGATACTGAGGGAGGTTCACCTCTGACCCCCACCCCACTTCCAGACCCCCAGGCCCCAGACTCCACCTTCTAGACTTTCCTGGACTGCCAGCAGGCAATAGCGTGTCCTGCAAGCCTCTGGCCAGCAAGGGATACTGAGGGAGGGTCACCTCTGACCCCCACCCCACTTCCAGACCCCCAGGCCCCAGACTCCACCTTCTAGACTTTCCTGGACTGCCAGCAGGCTATAGCGTGTCCTGCAAGCCTCTGGCCAGCAAGGGATACTGAGGGAGGGTCACCTCTGACCCCCGCCCCACTTCCAGACCCCCAGGCCTCAGACTCCACCTTCTAGACTTTCCTGGACAGCCAGCAGGCAATAGCGTGTCCTGCAAGCCTCTGGCCAGCAAGGGATACCTAGGGAGGGTCACCTCTGACCCACACCCCACTTCCAGACCCCCGGGCCCCAGACTCCACCTTCTAGGTAGGTAGCCAGGATCTCCTTGAGGCGGGGTTTTTTTTTTTTTTTTTTCCTTTTCTCTTGACCCCACCCCCCGCATTCCCTTGTTAACACCTTGCCCTCCTTCTCCCCCCAGACTTTCCTGGACTGCCAGCAGGCAATAGCGTGTCCTGCAAGACTCTGGCCAGCAAGGGATACTGAGGGAGGGTCACCTCTGACCCCCACCCCACTTCCAGAACCCTAGGCCCCAGACTCCACATTCTAGGTAGGTAGCCAGGATCTCCTTGAGGCGGGGATTTTTTTTTTTTTTTCCTTTTCTTTTGACCCCCCCCCCTCGCATTCCCTTGTTAACACCTAGCCCTCCTTCTCCCCCCAGAATTTCCTGGACTGCCAGCAGGCAACAACGTGTCCTGCAAGCCTCTTGCCTGCAAGGGATACAGAGGGAGGGTCACCTCTGTCCCCCACCCCACTTCCAGACCCCCAGGACCCAGACTCCACCTTCTAGGTAGGTAGCCAGGATCTCCTTGAGGCGGGGTTTTATTTTTTTTTTTTTTTTCCTTTTCTCTTGACCCCACCCCCAGCATTCCCTTGTTAACACCTAGCCCACATTCTCCCCCCAGACTTTCGTGGAGTGCCAGCAGGCATTAGCGTGTCCTGCAAGCTTCTGGCCAGCAAGGGATACTGAGGAAGGTTCACCTCTGACCCCCACCCCACTTCCAGACCCCCAGGCCCCAGACTCCACCTTCTAGACTTTCCTGGACTGCCAGCAGGCAATAGCGTGTCCTGCAAGCCTCTGGCCAGCAAGGGATACTGAGGGAGGGTCACCTCTGACCCCCAGCCCACTTCCAGAACCCCAGGCCCCAGACTCCACCTTCTAGACTTTCCTGGACTGCCAGCAGGCTATAGCGTGTCCTGCAAGCCTCTGGCCAGCAAGGGATACTGAGGGAGGGTCACCTCTGACCCCCACCCCCACTTCCAGACCCCCAGGCCTCAGACTCCACCTTCTAGACTTTCCTGGACGGCCAGCAGGCAATAGCGTGTCCTGCAAGCCTCTGGCCAGCAAGGGATACCTAGGGAGGGTCACCTCTGACCCCCACCACACTTCCAGACCCCCGGGCCCCAGACTCCACCTTCTAGGTAGGTAGCCAGGATCTCCTTGAGGCGGGGTTTTTTTTTTTTTTTTTCCTTTTCTCTTGACCCCACCCCCCGCATTCCCTTGTTAACACCTAGCCCTCCTTCTCCCCCCAGACTTTCCTGGACTGCCAGCAGGCAATAGCGTGTCCTGCAAGACTCTGGCCAGCAAGGGATACTGAGGGAGGGTCACCTCTGACCCCCACCCCACTTCCAGAACCCTAGGCCCCAGACTCCACCTTCTAGGTAGGTAGCCAGGATCACCTTGAGGCGGGGTTTTTTTTTTTTTTTTTTTCCTTTTCTTTTGACCCCCCCCCCTCGCATTCCCTTGTTAACACCTAGCCCTCTTTCTCCCCCCAGAATTTCCTGGACTGCCAGCAGGCAATAACGTGTCCTGCAAGCCTCTTGCCTGCAAGGGATACAGAGGGAGGGTCACCTCTGACCCCCACCCCACTTCCAGACCCCCAGGCCCCAGACTCCACCTTCTAGGTAGGTAGCCAGGATCTCCTTTAGGCGGGGTTTTTTTTTTTTTTTTTCCTTTTCTCTTGACCCCACCCCCCAAATTCCCTTTTTAACACCTATCCCTCCTTCTCCCCCCAGACTTTCCTGGACTGCCAGCAGGCAATAGCGTGTCCTGCAAGCCTCTGGCCAGCAAGGGATACTGAGGGAGGGTCACCTCTGACCCCCACCCCACTTCCAGACCCCCAGGCCCCAGACTCCAACTTCTAGGTAGGTAGCCAGGATCTCCTTGAGTCGGGGTTTTATTTATTTATTTTTTTTTCCTTTTCTCTTGACCACCCCCCCCTGCATTCCCTTGTTAACACCTAGCCCTCCTTCTGCCCCCAGACTTTCCTGGACTGCCAGCAGGCAATAGCGTGTCCTGCAAGCCTCTGGCCAGCAAGGGATACTGAGGGAGGGTCACCTCTGACCCCCACCCCACTTCCAGACCCCCAGGCCCCAGACTCCACCTACTAGACTTTCCTGGACTGCCAGCAGGCAATAGCGTGTCCTGCAAGCCTCTGGCCAGCAAGGGATACTGAGGGAGGGTCACCTCTGACCCCCACACCACTTCCAGACCCCCAGGCCCCAGACTCCACCTTCTAGACTTTCATGGACTACCAGCAGACAATAGCGTGTCCTGCAAGCCTCTGGCCAGCAAGGGATACTGAGGGAGGGTCACCTCTGAACCCCACCCCACTTCCAGACCCCCAGGCCCCAGACTCCACCTTCTAGACTTTCCTGGACTGCCAGCAGGCAATAGCGTGTCCTGCAAGCCTCTGGCCAGCAAGGGATACTGAGGGAGGGTCACCTTTGACCCCCACCCCACTTCCAGACCCCCAGGCCCCAGACTCCACCTTCTAGACTTTCCTGGACTGCCAGCAGGCAATAGCGTGTCCTGCAAGACTCTGGCCAGCAAGGGATACTGAGGGAGGGTCACCTCTGACCCCAACCCCACTTAAAGACCCCCAGGCCTCAGATTCCACCTTCTAGACTTTCCTGGACTGCCAGCAGGCAATAGCGTGTCCTGCAAGCCTCTGGCAAGCAAGGGATACTGAGGGAGGGTCACCTCTGACCCCCACCCCACTTCCAGACCCCCTGGCCCCAGACTCCACCTTCTAGGTAGGTAGCCAGGATCTCCTTGAGGCGGGGTTGTTTTTTTTTTTTTCCTTTTCTCTTGACCCCACCCCCCGCATTCCCTTGTTAACACCTAGCCCTCCTTCTCCCCCCAGACTTTCCTGGACTGCCAGCAGGCAATAGCGTGTCCTGCAAGCCTCTGGCCAGCAAGGGATACTGAGGGAGGGTCACCTCTGACCCCCACAACACCTCCAGACCCCCAGGCCCCAGACTCCACCTTCTAGGTTGGTAGCCAGGATCTCCTTGAGACGGGGTTTTTTTTTTTTTTTTTCCTTTTCTCTTGACCCCCCTCCCGCTTTCCCTTGTTAACACCTAGCCCACCTTCTCCCCCCAGACTTTCCTGGACTGCCAGCAGGCAATAGCGTGTCCTGCAAGCCTCTGGCCAGCAAGGGATACTGAGGGAGGGTCACCTCTGACCCCCACCCACATCCAGACCCCCAGGCCCCAGACTGCACCTTCTAGGTAGGTAGCCAGGATCTCCTTGAGGCGGGGTTTTTTTTTTTTTTTTTTTCCTTTTCTCTTGACCCCCCTCCCGCATTCCCTTGTTAACACCTAGCCCTCCTTCTCCCCCCAGACTTTCCTGGACTGCCAGCAGGCAATAGCGTGTCCTGCAAGCCTCTGGCCAACAAGGGATACTGAGGGAGGGTCACCTCTTACCCCCACCCCACTTCCAGACCCCCAGGCCCCAGACTCCACCTACTAGACTTTCCTGAACTGCCAGCAGGCAATAGCGTGTCCTGCAAGCCTCTGGCCAGCAAGGGATACTGAGGGAGGGTCACCTCTGACCCCCACACCACTTCCAGACCCCCAGGCCCCAGACTCCACCTTCTAGACTTTCATGGACTGCCCGCAGACAATAGCGTGTCCTGCAAGCCTCTGGCCAGCAAGGGATACTGAGGGAGGGTCACCTCTGAACCCCACCCCACTTCCAGACCTCCAGGTCCTGGACTCCACCTTCTAGAATTTCCTGGACTGCCAGCAGGCAATAGCGTGTCCTGCAAGCCTCTGGCCAGCAAGGGATACTGAGGGAGGGTCACCTCTGACCCCCACCCCACTTCCAGACCCCCAGGCCCCAGACTCCACCTTCTAGACTTTCCTGGACTGCCAGCAGTCAATAGCGTGTCCTGCAAGACTCTGGCCAGCAAGGGATACTGAGGGAGGGTCACCTCTGACCCCCACCCCACGTCCAGACCCCCAGGCCCGAGACTCCACCTTCTAGACTTTCCTGGACTGCCAGCAGGCAATAGCGTGTCCTGCAAGCCTCTGGCCAACAAGGGATACTGAGGGAGGGTCACCTCTGAACCCCACCCCACTTCCAGACCCCCAGGCCCCAGACTCCAAATTCTAGACTTTGCTGGACTTCCAGCAGGCAATAGCGTGTCCTGCAAGCCTCTGGCCAACAAGGGATACTGAGGGAGGGCCACCTCTGACCCCCACCCCACTTCGAGACCCCCAGGCCCCAGACTTCACCTTCTAGGTAGGTAGCCAGGATCTCCTTGAGGCGGGGATTTTTTTTTTTTTCCTTTTCTCTTGACCTCCCCCCCCTGCATTCCCTTGTTAACACCTATCCATCCTTCTCCCCCCAGACTTTCCTGGACTGCCAGCAGGCAATAGCGTGTCCTGCAAGCCTCTGGCCAGCAAGGGATACTGAGGGAGGGTCACCTCTGACCCCCGCCCCACTTCCAGACCCCCAGGCCCCAGACTCCACCTTCTAGAATTTCCTGGACTGCCAGCAGGCAATAGCGTGTCCTGCAAGCCTCTGGCCAGCAAGGGATACTGAGGGAGGGTCACCTCTGAACCCCACCCCACTTCTAGACCCCCAGGCCCCAGACTCCACCTTCTAGACTTTCCTGGACTGCCAGCACGCAATAGCGTGTCCTGCAAGCCTCTGGCCAGCAAGGGATACTGAGGGAGGGTCACCTCTGACCCCCACCCCACTTCCAGACCCCCAGGCCCCAGACTCCACCTTCTAGACTTTCCTGGACTGCCAGCAGGCAATAGCGTGTCCTGCAAGACTCTGGCCAGCAAGGGATACTGAGGGAGGGTCACCTCTGACCCCCACCCCACTTCCAGACCCCCAGGCCCCAGACTCCAACTTCTAGACTTTCCTGGACTGCCAACAGGCAATAGGAAGTCCTGCAAGCCTCTGGCGAGCAAGGGATACTGAGGGAGGGTCACCTCTGACCGCCACCCCACTTCCAGACCTCCAGGCCCCAGACTCCACCTTCTAGGTAGGTAGCCATGATCTCCTTGAGGCGGGAATTTTTTTTTTTTTCCTTTTCTCTTGACCCCCCCCCCTGCATTCCCTTTTTAACCCCTAGCCCTCCATCTCCCCCCAGACTTTCCTGGACTGCCAGCAGGCAATAGCGTGTCATGCAAGCTTCTGGCCAGCGAGGGATACTGATGGAGGGTCACCTCTGACCCCCACCCCACATCCAGACCCCCAGGCCCCAGACTCCACCTTCTAGGTAGGTAGCCAGGATCTCCTTGAGGCGGGGTTGTTTTTTTTTTTTTCCTTTTCTCTTGACCCCACCCCCCGCATTCCCTTGTTAACACCTAGCCCTCCTTCTCCCCCCAGACTTTCCTGGACTGCCAGCAGGCAATAGCGTGTCCTGCAAGACTCTGGCCAGCAAGGTATACTGAGGGAGGGTCACCTCTGACCCCCACCCCACTTCCAGAACCCTAGGCCCCAGACTCCACCTTCTAGGTAGGTAGCCAGGATCTCCTTGAGGCGGGGTTTTATTTTTTATTTTTTTTTCCTTTTCTCTTGACCCCACCCCCCGCATTCCCTTGATAACACCTAGCCCACCTTCTCCCCCCAGACTTTCCTGGAGTGCCAGCAGGCAATAGCGTGTCCTGCAAGCTTCTGGCCAGCAAGGGATACTGAGGGAGGGTCACCTCTGACCCCCACCCCACTTCCAGACCCCCAGGCCCCAGACTCCACCTTCTAGACTTTCCTGGACTACCAGCAGGCAATAGCGTGTCCTGCAAGCCTCTGGCCAGCAAGGGATACTGAGGGAGGGTCACCTCTGACCCCCACCCCACTTCCAGACCCCCAGGCCCCAGACTCCACCTTCTAGACTTTCCTGGACTGCCAGCAGGCAATAGCGTGTCCTGCAAGCCTCTGGCCAGCAAGGGATACTGAGGGAGGGTCACCTCTGACACCCACCCCACTTCCAGACCCCCTGGCCCCAGACTCCACCTTCTAGGTAGGTAGCCAGGATCTCCTTGAGGCGGGGTTTTATTTTTTATTTTTTTTTTCCTTTTCTCTTGACCCCACCCCCCGCATTCCCTTGTTAACACCTAGCCCACCTTCTCCCCCCAGAC
Organism: Tupaia tana; assembly: GCA_026018925.1. Taxonomy (NCBI): domain Eukaryota; kingdom Metazoa; phylum Chordata; class Mammalia; order Scandentia; family Tupaiidae; genus Tupaia; species Tupaia tana. The sequence continues at coordinate 31,985 of JAKSZU010000705.1, forward strand.
TTTCCTGGAGTGCCAGCAGGCAATAGCGTGTCCTGCAAGCTTCTGGCCAGCAAGGGATACTGAGGGAGGGTCACCTCTGACCCCCACCCCACTTCCAGACCCCCAGGCCCCAGACTCCACCTTCTAGACTTTCCTGGACTGCCAGCAGGCAATAGCGTGTCCTGCAAGCCTCTGGCGAGCAAGGGATACTGAGGGAGGGTCACCTCTGACCCCCACCCCACTTCCAGACCCCCAGGCCCCAGACTCCACCTTCTAGACTTTCCTGGACTGCCAGCAGGCAATAGCGTGTCCTGCAAGACTCTGGCCAGCAAGGCATACTGAGGGAGGGTCACCTCTGACCCCAACCCCACTTAAAGACCCCCAGGCCTCAGACTCCACATTCTAGACTTTCCTGGACTGCCAGCAGGCAATAGCGTGTCCTGCAAGCCTCTGGCCAGCAAGGGATACTGAGGGAGGGTCACCTCTGAACCCCACCCCACTTCCAGACCCCCTGGCCCCAGACTCCACCTTCTAGGTAGGTAGCCAGGATCTCCTTGAGGCGGGGTTTTTTTTTTTTATTTTTTTTTCCTTTTCTCTTGACCCCACCCCCCGCATTCCCTTGTTAACACCTAGCCCACCTTCTCCCCCCAGACTTTCCTGGAGTGCCAGCAGGCAATAGCGTGTCCTGCAAGCTTCTGGCCAGCAAGGGATACTGAGGGAGGGTCACCTCTGACCCCCACCCCACTTCCAGACCCCCAGGCCCCAGACTCCACCTTCTAGACTTTCCTGGACTGCCAGAAGGCAATAGCGTGTCCTGCAAGCCTCTGGCCAGCAAGGGATACTGAGGGAGTGTCACCACTGACCCCCACCCCACTTCCAGACCCCCAGGCCCCAGACTCCACCTTCTAGTTAGGTAGCCAGGATGTCCTTGAGGCGGGGTTTGTTTTTTTTTTTTTTCCTTTTCTCTTGACCCCCGCCCCCGCATTCCCTTGTTAACACCTAGCCCTCCTTCTCCCCCCAGACTTTCCTGGACTGCCAGCAGGCAATAGCGTGTCCCGCAAGCCTCTGGCCAGCAAGGGATACTGAGGGAGGGTCACCTCTGACCCCCAGCCCACCTCCAGACCCCCAGGCCCCAGACTCCACCTTCTAGGTAGGTAGCCAGGATCTCCTTGAGGCGGGGTTTTTTTTTTTTTTTTTTTCCTTTTCTGTTGACACCACCCCCCGCATTCCCTTGTTAACACCTAGCCCTCCTTCTCCCCCCAGACTTTCCTGGACTGCCAGCAGGCAATAGCGTGTCCGGCAAGCCCCTGGCCAGCAAGGGATACTGAGGGAGGGTCATCTCTGATCCCCACCCCACTTCCAGACCCCCAGGCCCCAGACTCCACCTTCTAGGTAGGTAGCCAGGATCTCCTTGAGGCGGGATTTTATTTTTTATTTTTTTTTCCTTTTCTCTTGACCCCACCCCCCGCATTCCCTTGTTAACACCTAGCCCACATTCTCCCCCCAGACTTTCGTGGAGTGCCAGCAGGCATTAGCGTGTCCTGCAAGCTTCTGGCCAGCAAGGGATACTGAGGGAGGGTCACCTCTGACCCCCACCCCACTTCCAGACCCCCAGGCCCCAGACTCCACCTTCTAGACTTTCCTGGACTGCCAGCAGGCAATAGCGTGTCCTGCAAGACTCTGGCCAGCAAGGGATACTGAGGGAGGGTCACCTCTGACCCCCACCCTACTTCCAGACCCCCAGGCCCCAGACTCCAACTTCTAGACTTTCCTGGACTGCCAACAGGCAATAGGAAGTCCTGCAAGCCTCTGGCGAGCAAGGGATACTGAGGGAGGGTCACCTCTGACCGCCACCCCACTTCCAGACCTCCAGGCCCCAGACTCCACCTTCTAGGTAGGTAGCCATGATCTCCTTGAGGCGGGAATTTTTTTTTTTTTCCTTTTCTCTTGACCCCCCCCCCCCCTGCATTCCCTTGTTAACCCCTAGCCCTCCATCTCCCCCCAGACTTTCCTGGACTGCCAGCAGGCAATAGCGTGTCATGCAAGCTTCTGGCCAGCGAGGGATACTGATGGAGGGTCACCTCTGACCCCCACCCCACATCCAGACCCCCAGGCCCCAGACTCCACCTTCTAGGTAGGTAGCCAGGATCTCCTTGAGGCGGGGTTGTTTTTTTTTTTTTCCTTTTCTCTTGACCCCACCCCCCGCATTCCCTTGTTAACACCTAGCCCTCCTTCTCCCCCCAGACTTTCCTGGACTGCCAGCAGGCAATAGCGTGTCCTGCAAGACTCTGGCCAGCAAGGGATACTGAGGGAGGGTCACCTCTGACCCCCACCCCACTTCCAGAACCCTAGGCCCCAGACTCCACCTTCTAGGTAGGTAGCCAGGGTCTCCTTGAGGCGGGGTTTTATTTTTTATTTTTTTTTCCTTTTCTCTTGACCCCACCCCCCGCATTCCCTTGATAACACCTAGCCCACCTTCTCCCCCCAGACTTTCCTGGAGTGCCAGCAGGCAATAGCGTGTCCTGCAAGCTTCTGGCCAGCAAGGGATACTGAGGGAGGGTCACCTCTGACCCCCACCCCACTTCCAGACCCCCAGGCCCCAGACTCCACCTTCTAGACTTTCCTGGACTACCAGCAGGCAATAGCGTGTCCTGCAAGCCTCTGGCCAGCAAGGGATACTGAGGGAGGGTCACCTCTGACCCCCACCCCACTTCCAGACCCCCAGGCCCCAGACTCCAACTTCTAGACTTTCCTGGACTGCCAGCAGGCAATAGCGTGTCCTGCAAGCCTCTGGCCAGCAAGGGATACTGAGGGAGGGTCACCTCTGACCCCCACCCCACTTCCAGACCCCCTGGCCCCAGACTCCACCTTCTAGGTAGGTAGCCAGGATCTCCTTGAGGCGGGGTTTTATTTTTTATTTTTTTTTCCTTTTCTCTTGACCCCACCCCCCGCATTCCCTTGTTAACACCTAGCCCACCTTCTCCCCCCAGACTTTCCTGGAGTGCCAGCAGGCAATAGCGTGTCCTGCAAGCTTCTGGCCAGCAAGGGATACTGAGGGAGGGTCACCTCTGACCCCCACCCCACTTCCAGACCCCCAGGCCCCAGACTCCACCTTCTAGACTTTCCTGGACTGCCAGCAGGCAATAGCGTGTCCTGCAAGCCTCTGGCGAGCAAGGGATACTGAGGGAGGGTCACCTCTGACCCCCACCCCACTTCCAGACCCCCAGGCCCCAGACTCCACCTTCTAGACTTTCCTGGACTGCCAGCAGGCAATAGCGTGTCCTGCAAGACTCTGGCCAGCAAGGGATACTGAGGGAGGGTCACCTCTGACCCCAACCCCACTTAAAGACCCCCAGGCCTCAGACTCCACCTTCTAGACTTTCCTGGACTGCCAGCAGGCAATAGCGTGTCCTGCAAGCCTCTGGCCAGCAAGGGATACTGAGGGAGGGTCACCTCTGACCCCCACCCCACTTCCAGACCCCCTGGCCCCAGACTCCACTTTCTAGGTAGGTAGCCAGGATCTCCTTGAGGCGGGGTTTTTTTTTTTATTTTTTTTTCCTTTTCTCTTGACCCCACCCCCCGCATTCCCTTGTTAACACCTAGCCCACCTTCTTCCCCCAGACTTTCCTGGAGTGCCAGCAGGCAATAGCGTGTCCTGCAAGCTTCTGGCCAGCAAGGGTTACTGAGGGAGGGTCACCTCTGACCCCCACCCCACTTCCAGACCCCCAGGCCCCAGACTCCACCTTCTAGACTTTCCTGGACTGCCAGAAGGCAATAGCGTGTCCTGCAAGCCTCTGGCCAGCAAGGGATACTGAGGGAGTGTCACCACTGACCCCCACCCCACTTCCAGACCCCCAGGCCCCAGACTCCACCTTCTAGTTAGGTAGCCAGGATGTCCTTGAGGCGGGGTTTGTTTTTTTTTTTTTTTCCTTTTCTCTTGACCCCCGCCCCCGCATTCCCTTGTTAACACCTAGCCCTCCTTCTCCCCCCAGACTTTCCTGGACTGCCAGCAGGCAATAGCGTGTCCCGCAAGCCTCTGGCCAGCAAGGGATACTGAGGGAGGGTCACCTCTGACCCCCAGCCCACCTCCAGACCCCCAGGCCCCAGACTCCACCTTCTAGGTAGGTAGCCAGGATCTCCTTGAGGCGGGGTTTTTTTTTTTTTTTTTCCTTTTCTGTTGACACCACCCCCCGCATTCCCTTGTTAACACCTAGCCCTCCTTCTCCCCCCAGACTTTCCTGGACTGCCAGCAGGCAATAGCGTGTCCGGCAAGCCCCTGGCCAGCAAGGGATACTGAGGGAGGGTCATCTCTGATCCCCACCCCACTTCCAGACCCCCAGGCCCCAGACTCCACCTTCTAGGTAGGTAGCCAGGATCTCCTTGAGGCGGGATTTTATTTTTTATTTTTTTTTCCTTTTCTCTTGACCCCACCCCCCGCATTCCCTTGTTAACACCTAGCCCACATTCTCCCCCCAGACTTTCGTGGAGTGCCAGCAGGCATTAGCGTGTCCTGCAAGCTTCTGGCCAGCAAGGGATACTGAGGGAGGTTCACCTCTGACCCCCACCCCACTTCCAGACCCCCAGGCCCCAGACTCCACCTTCTAGACTTTCCTGGACTGCCAGCAGGCAATAGCGTGTCCTGCAAGCCTCTGGCCAGCAAGGGATACTGAGGGAGGGTCACCTCTGACCCCCACCCCACTTCCAGACCCCCAGGCCCCAGACTCCACCTTCTAGACTTTCCTGGACTGCCAGCAGGCTATAGCGTGTCCTGCAAGCCTCTGGCCAGCAAGGGATACTGAGGGAGGGTCACCTCTGACCCCCGCCCCACTTCCAGACCCCCAGGCCTCAGACTCCACCTTCTAGACTTTCCTGGACAGCCAGCAGGCAATAGCGTGTCCTGCAAGCCTCTGGCCAGCAAGGGATACCTAGGGAGGGTCACCTCTGACCCACACCCCACTTCCAGACCCCCGGGCCCCAGACTCCACCTTCTAGGTAGGTAGCCAGGATCTCCTTGAGGCGGGCTTTTTTTTTTTTTTTTTTCCTTTTCTCTTGACCCCACCCCCCGCATTCCCTTGTTAACACCTAGCCCTCCTTCTCCCCCCAGACTTTCCTGGACTGCCAGCAGGCAATAGCGTGTCCTGCAAGACTCTGGCCAGCAAGGGATACTGACGGAGGGTCACCTCTGACCCCCACCCCACTTCCAGAACCCTAGGCCCCAGACTCCACATTCTAGGTAGGTAGCCAGGATCTCCTTGAGGCGGGGATTTTTTTTTTTTTCCTTTTCTTTTGACCCCCCCCCCTCGCATTCCCTTGTTAACACCTAGCCCTCCTTCTCCCCCCAGAATTTCCTGGACTGCCAGCAGGCAACAACGTGTCCTGCAAGCCTCTTGCCTGCAAGGGATACAGAGGGAGGGTCACCTCTGACCCCCACCCCACTTCCAGACCCCCAGGCCCCAGACTCCACCTTCTAGGTAGGTAGCCAGGATCTCCTTGAGGCGGGGTTTTATTTTTTATATTTTTTCCTTTTCTCTTGACCCCACCCCCCGCATTCCCTTGTTAACACCTAGCCCACATTCTCCCCCCAGACTTTCGTGGAGTGCCAGCAGGCATTAGCGTGTCCTGCAAGCTTCTGGCCAGCAAGGGATACTGAGGGAGGGTCACCTCTGACCCCCACCCCACTTCCAGACCCCCAGGCCCCAGACTCCACCTTCTAGACTTTCCTGGACTGCCAGCAGGCAATAGCGTGTCCTGCAAGCCTCTGGCCAGCAAGGGATACTGAGGGAGGGTCACCTCTGACCCCCACCCCACTTCCAGACCCCCAGGCCCCAGACTCCAACTTCTAGACTTTCCTGGACTGCCAACAGGCAATAGGAAGTCCTGCAAGCCTCTGGCGAGCAAGGGATACTGAGGGAGGGTCACCTCTGACCGCCACCCCACTTCCAGACCTCCAGGCCCCAGACTCCACCTTCTAGGTAGGTAGCCATGATCTCCTTGAGGCGGGAATTTTTTTTTTTTTCCTTTTCTCTTGACCCCCCCCCCTGCATTCCCTTGTTAACCCCTAGCCCTCCATCTCCCCCCAGACTTTCCTGGACTGCCAGCAGGCAATAGCGTGTCATGCAAGCTTCTGGCCAGCAAGGGATACTGAGGGAGGGTCACCTCTGACCCCCACCCCACTTCCAGAACCCTAGGCCCCAGACTCCACCTTCTAGGTAGGTAGCCAGGATCTCCTTGAGGCGGGGTTTTATTTTTTATTTTTTTTTCCTTTTCTCTTGACCCCACCCCCCGCATTCCCTTGATAACACCTAGCCCACCTTCTCCCCCCAGACTTTCCTGGAGTGCCAGCAGGCAATAGCGTGTCCTGCAAGCTTCTGGCCAGCAAGGGATACTGAGGGAGGGTCACCTCTGACCCCCACCCCACTTCCAGACCCCCAGGCCCCAGACTCCACCTTCTAGACTTTCCTGGACTACCAGCAGGCAATAGCGTGTCCTGCAAGCCTCTGGCCAGCAAGGGATACTGAGGGAGGGTCCCCTTGACCCCCACCCCACTTCCAGACCCCCAGGCCCCAGACTCCACCTTCTAGACTTTCCTGGACTGCCAGCAGGCAATAGCGTGTCCTGCAAGCCTCTGGCCAGCAAGGGATACTGAGGGAGGGTCACCTCTGACCCCCACCCCACTTCCAGACCCCCTGGCCCCAGACTCCACCTTCTAGGTAGGTAGCCAGGATCTCCTTGAGGCGGGGTTTTATTTTTTTTTTTTTTTTCCTTTTCTCTTGACCCCACCCCCCGCATTCCCTTGTTAACACCTAGCCCACCTTCTCCCCCCAGACTTTCCTGGAGTGCCAGCAGGCAATAGCGTGTCCTGCAAGCTTCTGGCCAGCAAGGGATACTGAGGGAGGGTCACCTCTGACCCCCACCCCACTTCCAGACCCCCAGGCCCCAGACTCCACCTTCTAGACTTTCCTGGACTGCCAGCAGGCAATAGCGTGTCCTGCAAGACTCTGGCGAGCAAGGGATACTGAGGGAGGGTCACCTCTGACCCCCACCCCACTTCCAGACGCCCAGGCCACAGACTCCACCTTCTAGACTTTCCTGGACTGCCAGCAGGCAATAGCGTGTCCTGCAAGACTCTGGCCAGCAAGGGATACTGAGGGAGGGTCACCTCTGACCCCAACCCCACTTAAAGACACCCAGGCCTCAGACTCCACCTTCTAGACTTTCCTGGACTGCCAGCAGGCAATAGCGTGTCCTGCAAGCCTCTGGCCAGCAAGGGATACTGAGGGAGGGTCACCTCTGACCCCCACCCCACTTCCAGACCCCCTGGCCCCAGACTCCACCTTCTAGGTAGGTAGCCAGGATCTCCTTGAGGCGGGGTTTTTTTTTTTTATTTTTTTTTCCTTTTCTCTTGACCCCACCCCCCGCATTCCCTTGTTAACACCTAGCCCACCTTCTCCCCCCAGACTTTCCTGGAGTGCCAGCAGGCAATAGCGTGTCCTGCAAGCTTCTGGCCAGCAAGGGATACTGAGGGAGGGTCACCTCTGACCCCCACCCCACTTCCAGACCCCCAGGCCCCAGACTCCACCTTCTAGACTTTCCTGGACTGCCAGAAGGCAATAGCGTGTCCTGCAAGCCTCTGGCCAGCAAGGGATACTGAGGGAGTGTCACCACTGACCCCCACCCCACTTCCAGACCCCCAGGCCCCAGACTCCACCTTCTAGTTAGGTAGCCAGGATGTCCTTGAGGCGGGGTTTGTTTTTTTTTTTTTTCCTTTTCTCTTGACCCCCGCCCCCGCATTCCCTTGTTAACACCTAGCCCTCCTTCTCCCCCCAGACTTTCCTGGACTGCCAGCAGGCAATAGCGTGTCCCGCAAGCCTCTGGCCAGCAAGGGATACTGAGGGAGGGTCACCTCTGACCCCCAGCCCACCTCCAGACCCCCAGGCCCCAGACTCCACCTTCTAGGTAGGTAGCCAGGATCTCCTTGAGGCGGGGTTTTTTTTTTTTTTTTCCTTTTCTGTTGACACCACCCCCCGCATTCCCTTGTTAACACCTAGCCCTCCTTCTCCCCCCAGACTTTCCTGGACTGCCAGCAGGCAATAGCGTGTCCGGCAAGCCCCTGGCCAGCAAGGGATACTGAGGGAGGGTCATCTCTGATCCCCACCCCACTTCCAGACCCCCAGGCCCCAGACTCCACCTTCTAGGTAGGTAGCCAGGATCTCCTTGAGGCGGGATTTTATTTTTTATTTTTTTTTCCTTTTCTCTTGACCCCACCCCCCGCATTCCCTTGTTAACACCTAGCCCACATTCTCCCCCCAGACTTTCGTGGAGTGCCAGCAGGCATTAGCGTGTCCTGCAAGCTTCTGGCCAGCAAGGGATACTGAGGGAGGTTCACCTCTGACCCCCACCCCACTTCCAGACCCCCAGGCCCCAGACTCCACCTTCTAGACTTTCCTGGACTGCCAGCAGGCAATAGCGTGTCCTGCAAGCCTCTGGCCAGCAAGGGATACTGAGGGAGGGTCACCTCTGACCCCCACCCCACTTCCAGACCCCCAGGCCCCAGACTCCATCTTCTAGACTTTCCTGGACTGCCAGCAGGCTATAGCGTGTCCTGCAAGCCTCTGGCCAGCAAGGGATACTGAGGGAGGGTCACCTCTGACCCCCGCCCCACTTCCAGACCCCCAGGCCTCAGACTCCACCTTCTAGACTTTCCTGGACAGCCAGCAGGCAATAGCGTGTCCTGCAAGCCTCTGGCCAGCAAGGGATACCTAGGGAGGGTCACCTCTGACCCACACCCCCACTTCCAGACCCCCGGGCACCAGACTCCACCTTCTAGGTAGGTAGCCAGGATCTCCTTGAGGCGGGGTTTTTTTTTTTTTTTTTTCCTTTTCTCTTGACCCCACCCCCCGCATTCCCTTCTTAACACCTAGCCCTCCTTCTCCCCCCAGACTTTCCTGGACTGCCAGCAGGCAATAGCGTGTCCTGCAAGACTCTGGCCAGCAAGGGATACTGAGGGAGGGTCACCTCTGACCCCCACCCCACTTCCAGAACCCTAGGCCCCAGACTCCACATTCTAGGTAGGTAGCCAGGATCTCCTTGAGGCGGGGATTTTTTTTTTTTTCCTTTTCTTTTGACCCCCCCCCCCTCGCATTCCCTTGTTAACACCTAGCCCTCCTTCTCCCCCCAGAATATCCTGGACTGCCAGCAGGCAACAACGTGTCCTGCAAGCCTCTTGCCTGCAAGGGATACAGAGGGAGGGTCACCTCTGACCCCCACCCCACTTCCAGACCCCCAGGCCCCAGACTCCACCTTCTAGGTAGGTAGCCAGGATCTCCTTGAGGCGGGGTTTTATTTTTTATTTTTTTTTCCTTTTCTCTTGACCCCACCCCCCGCATTCCCTTGTTAACACCTAGCCCACATTCTCCCCCCAGACTTTCGTGGAGTGCCAGCAGGCATTAGCGTGTCCTGCAAGCTTCTGGCCAGCAAGGGATACTGAGGGAGGTTCACCTCTGACCCCCACCCCCACTTCCAGACCCCCAGGCCCCAGACTCCACCTTCTAGACTTTCCTGGACTGCCAGCAGGCAATAGCGTGTCCTGCAAGCCTCTGGCCAGCAGGGGATACTGAGGGAGGGTCACCTCTGACCCCCAGCCCACTTCCAGAACCCCAGGCCCCAGACTCCACCTTCTAGACTTTCCTGGACTGCCAGCAGGCAATAGCGTGTCCTGCAAGCCTCTGGCCAGCAAGGGATACTGAGGGAGGGTCACCTCTGACCCCCGCCCCACTTACAGACCCCCAGGCCTCAGACTCCACCTTCTAGACTTTCCTGGACTGCCAGCAGGCAATAGCGTGTCCTGCAAGCCTCTGGCCAGCAAGGGATACCTTGGGAGGGTCACCTCTGACCCCCACCACACTTCCAGACCCCCGGGCCCCAGACTCCACCTTCTAGGTAGGTAGCCAGGATCTCCTTGAGGCGGGGTTTTTTTTTTTTTTTTTTCCTTTTCTCTTGACCCCACCCCCCGCATTCCCTTGTTAACACCTAGCCCTCCTTCTCCCCCCAGACTTTCCTGGACTGCCAGCAGGCAATAGCGTGTCCTGCAAGACTCTGGCCAGCAAGGGATACTGAGGGAGGGTCACCTCTGACCCCCACCCCACTTCCAGAACCCTAGGCCCCAGACTCCACCTTCTAGGTAGGTAGCCAGGATCTCCTTGAGGCGGGGATTTTTTTTTTTTCCTTTTCTTTTGACCTCCCCCCCCCTCGCATTCCCTTGTTAACACCTAGCCCTCTTTCTCCCCCCAGAATTTCCTGGACTGCCAGCAGGCAATAACGTGTCCTGCAAGCCTCTTGCCTGCAAGGGATACAGAGGGAGGGTCACCTCTGACCCCCACCCCACTTCCAGACCCCCAGGCCCCAGACTCCACCTTCTAGGTAGGTAGCCAGGATCTCCTTTAGGCGGGGTTTTTTTTTTTTTTTTTTCCTTTTCTCTTGACCCCACCCCCAAATTCCCTTTTTAACACCTATCCCTCCTTCTCCCCCCAGACTTTCCTGGACTGCCAGCAGTCAATAGCGTGTCCTGCAAGCCTCTGGCCAGCAAGGGATACTGAGGGAGGGTCACCTCTGACCCCCACCCCACTTCCAGACCCCCAGGCCCCAGACTCCAACTTCTAGGTAGGTAGCCAGGATCTCCTTGAGTCGGGGTTTTATTTATTTTTTTTTTTTCCTTTTCTCTTGACCCCCCCCCCCCTGCATTCCCTTGTTAACACCTAGCCCTCCTTCTGCCCCCAGACTTTCCTGGACTGCCAGCAGGCAATAGCGTGTCCTGCAAGCCTCTGGCCAGCAAGGGATACTGAGGGAGGGTCACCTCTGACCCCCGCCCCACTTCCAGACCCCCAGGCCCCAGACTCAACCTTCTAGAATTTCCTGGACTGCCAGCAGGCAATAGCGTGTCCTGCAAGCCTCTGGCCAGCAAGGGATACTGAGGGAGGGTCACCTCTGAACCCCACCCCACTTCCAGACCCCCAGGCCCCAGACTCCACCTTCTAGACTTTCCTGGACTGCCAGCACGCAATAGCGTGTCCTGCAAGCCTCTGGCCAGCAAGGGATACTGAGGGAGGGTCACCTCTGACCCCCACCCCACTTCCAGACCCCCAGGCCCCAGACTCCACCTTCTAGACTTTCCTGGACTGCCAGCAGGCAATAGCGTGTCCTGCAAGACTCTGGCCAGCAAGGGATACTGAGGGAGGGTCACCTCTGACCCCCACCCCACTTCCAGACCCCCGGGCCCCAGACTCCAACTTCTAGACTTTCCTGGACTGCCAACAGGCAATAGGAAGTCCTGCAAGCCTCTGGCGAGCAAGGGATACTGAGGGAGGGTCACCTCTGACCGCCACCCCACTTCCAGACCTCCAGGCCCCAGACTCCACCTTCTAGGTAGGTAGCCATGATCTCCTTGAGGCGGGAATTTTTTTTTTTTTTCCTTTTCTCTTGACCCCCCCCCCCCCTGCATTCCCTTGTTAACCCCTAGCCCTCCATCTCCCCCCAGACTTTCCTGGACTGCCAGCAGGCAATAGCGTATCATGCAAGCTTCTGGCCAGCGAGGGATACTGATGGAGGGTCACCTCTGACCCCCACCCCACATCCAGACCCCCAGGCCCCAGACTCCACCTTCTAGGTAGGTAGCCAGGATCTCCTTGAGGCGGGGTTGTTTTTTTTTTTTCCTTTTCTCTTGACCCCACCCCCTGCATTCCCTTGTTAACACCTAGCCCTCCTTCTCCCCCCAGACTTTCCTGGACTGCCAGCAGGCAATAGCGTGTCCTGCAAGACTCTGGCCAGCAAGGGATACTGAGGGAGGGTCACCTCTGACCCCCACCCCACTTCCAGAACCCTAGGCCCCAGACTCCACCTTCTAGGTAGGTAGCCAGGATCTCCTTGATGCGGGGTTTTATTTTTTATTTTTTTTTCCTTTTCTCTTGACCCCACCCCCCGCATTCCCTTGATAACACGTAGCCCACCTTCTCCCCCCAGACTTTCCTGGAGTGCCAGCAGGCAATAGCGTGTCCTGCAAGCTTCTGGCCAGCAAGGGATACTGAGGGAGGGTCACCTCTGACCCCCACCCCACTTCCAGACCCCCAGGCCCCAGACTCCACCTTCTAGACTTTCCTGGACTACCAGCAGGCAATAGCGTGTCCTGCAAGCCTCTGGCCAGCAAGGGATACTGAGGGAGGGTCACCTCTGACCCCCACCCCACTTCCAGACCCCCAGGCCCCAGACTCCACCGTCTAGACTTTCCTGGACTGCCAGCAGGCAATAGCGTGTCCTGCAAGCCTCTGGCCAGCAAGGGATACTGAGGGAGGGTCACCTCTGACCCCCACCCCACTTCCAGACCCCCTGGCCCCAGACTCCACCTTCTAGGTAGGTAGCCAGGATCTCCTTGAGGCGGGGTTTTATTTTTTATTTTTTTTTCCTTTTCTCTTGACCCCACCCCCCGCATTCCCTTGTTAACACCTAGCCCACCTTCTCCCCCCAGACTTTCCTGGAGTGCCAGCAGGCAATAGCGTGTCCTGCAAGCTTCTGGCCAGCAAGGGATACTGAGGGAGGGTCACTTCTGACCCCCACCCCACTTCCAGACCCCCAGGCCCCAGACTCCACCTTCTAGACTTTCCTGGACTGCCAGCAGGCAATAGCGTGTCCTGCAAGCCTCTGGCGAGCAAGGGATACTGAGGGAGGGTCACCTCTGACCCCCACCCCACTTCCAGACCCCCAGGCCCCAGACTCCACCTTCTAGACTTTTCTGGACTGCCAGCAGGCAATAGCGTGTCCTGCAAGCTTCTGGCCAGCAAGGGATCCTGAGGGAGTGTCACCTCTGACCCCCACCCCACTTCCAGACCCCCAGGCCCCAGACTCCAACATCTAGGTAGGTAGCCAGTTTCTCCTTGAGGCGGGGTTTTTTTTTTTTTGTTTTTCCTTTTCTCTTGACCCCCCCCCCCCGCATTCCCTTGTTAACACCTAGCCCTCCTTCTCCCCCCAGACTTTCCTGGACTGCCAGCAGGCAATAGCGTGTCCTGCAAGTCTCTGGCCAGCAAGGGATACTGAGGGAGTGTCACCACTGACCCCCACCCCACTTCCAGACCCCCAGGCCCCAGACTCCACCTTCTAGTTAGGTAGCCAGGATGTCCTTGAGGCGGGGTTTGTTTGTTTTTTTTTTTCCTTTTCTCTTGACCCCCGCCCCCGCATTCCCTTGTTAACACCTAGCCCTCCTTCTCCCCCCAGACTTTCCTGGACTGCCAGCAGGCAATAGCGTGTCCTCCAAGCCTCTGGCCAGCAAGGGATACTGAGGGAGGGTCACCTCTGACCCCCACCCCACCTCCAGACCCCCAGGCCCCAGACTCCACCTTCTAGGTAGGTAGCCAGGATCTCCTTGAGGCGGGGTTTTTTTTTTTTTTTTTTTCCTTTTCTGTTGACAACACCCCCCACATTCCCTTGTTAACACCTAGCCCTCCTTCTCCCCCCAGACTTTCCTGGACTGCCAGCAGGCAATAGCGTGTCCTGCAAGCCTCTGGCCAGCAAGGGTTACTGAGGGAGGGTCAGCTCTGATCCCCACCCAACTTCCAGACCCCCCAGGCCCCAGACTCCACCTTCTAGGTAGGTAGCCAGGATCTCCTTGAGGCGGGGTTTTATTTTTTTTTTTTTTTCCTTTTCTCTTGACCCCACCCCCCGCATTCCCTTGTTAACACCTAGCCCACCTTCTCCCCCCAGACTTTCCTGGAGTGCCAGCAGGCAATAGCGTGTCCTGCAAGCTTCTGGCCAGCAAGAGATACTGAGGGAGGGTCACCTCTGACCCCCACCCCACTTCCAGACCCCCAGGCCCCAGACTCCACCTTCTAGACTTTCCTGGACTGCCAGCAGGCAATAGAGTGTCCTGCAAGCCTCTGGCCAGCAAGGGATACTGAGGGAGGGTCACCTCTGACCCCCACCCCACTTCCAGACCCCCAGGCCCCAGACTCCACCTTCTAGACTTTCCTGGACTGCCAGCAGGCAATAGCGTGTCCTGCAAGACTCTGGCCAGCAAGGGATACTGAGGGAGGTTCACCTCTGACCCCAACCCCAATTAAAGACCCCCAGGCATCAGACTCCACCTTCTAGACTTTCCTGGACTGCCAGCAGGCAATAGCGTGTCCTGCAAGCCTCTGGCCAGCAAGGGATACTGAGGGAGGGTCACCTCTGAACCCCACCCCACTTCCAGACCCCCAGGCCCCAGATTCCACCTTCTAGACTTTCCTGGACTGCCAGCAGGCAACAGCGTGTCCTGCAAGCCTCTGGCCAGCAAGGGATACTGAGGGAGGGTCACCTCTGACCCCCCACCCCACTTCCAGACCCCCAGGCCCCAGACTCCACCTTCTAGGTAGGTAGCCAGGATCTCCTTGAGGCAGGTTTTTTTTTTTTTTTCCTTTTCTCTTGAACCCCCCCCCTGCATTCCCTTGTTAACACCTAGCCCTCCTTCTCCCCCCAGACTTTCCTGGACTGCCAGCAGGCAATAGCGTGTCCTGCAAGCCTCTGGCCAGGAAGGGATACTGAGGGAGGGTCACCTCTGACCCCCACAACACCTCCAGACCCCCAGGCCCCAGACTCCACCTTCTAGGTTGGTAGCCAGGATCTCCTTGAGACGGGGTTTTTTTTTTTTTTTTTCCTTTTCTCTTGACCCCCCTCCCGCTTTCCCTTGTTAACACCTAGCCCACCTTCTCCCCCCAGACTTTCCTGGACTGCCAGCAGGCAATAGCGTGTCCTGCAAGCCTCTGGCCAGCAAGGGATACTGAGGGAGGGTCACCTCTGACCCCCACCCCACTTCCAGACCCCCAGGCCCCAGACTCCACCTTCTAGGTAGGTAGCCAGGATCTCCTTGAGGCGGGGTTTTTTTTTTTTTTTTTTTCCTTTTCTCTTGACCCCACCCCCACATTCCCTTGTTAACACCTAGCCCTCCTTCTCCCCCCAGACTTTCCTGGACTGCCAGCAGGCAATAGCGTGTCCTGCAAGCCTCTGGCCAACAAGGGATACTGAGGGAGGGTCACCTCTGACCCCCACCCCACTTCCAGACCCCCAGGCCCCAGACTCCACCTACTAGACTTTCCTGGACTGCCAGCAGGCAATAGCGTGTCCTGCAAGCCTCTGGCCAGCAAGGGATACTGAGGGAGGGTCACCTCTGACCCCCACACCACTTCCAGACCCCCAGGCCCCAGACTCCACCTTCTAGACTTTCATGGACTGCCCGCAGACAATAGCGTGTCCTGCAAGCCTCTGGCCAGCAAGGGATACTGAGGGAGGGTCACCTCTGACCCCCACCCCACTTCCAGACCCCCAGGCCCCAGACTCCACCTTCTAGACTTTCCTGGACTGCCAGCAGTCAATAGCGTGTCCTGCAAGACTCTGGCCAGCAAGGGATACTGAGGGAGGGTCACCTCTGACCCCCACCCAACGTCCAGACCCCCAGGCCCGAGACTCCACCTTCTAGACTTTCCTGAACTGCCAGCAGGCAATAGCGTGTCCTGCAAGCCTCTGGCCAACAAGGGATACTGAGGGAGGGTCACCTCTGAACCCCACCCCACTTCCAGACCCCCAGGCCCCAGACTCCAAATTCTAGACTTTCCTGGACTTCCAGCAGGCAATAGCGTGTCCTGCAAGCCTCTGGCCAACAAGGGATACTGAGGGAGGGCCACCTCTGACCCCCACCCCACTTCGAGACCCCCAGGCCCCAGACTCCACCTTCTAGGTAGGTAGCCAGGATCTCCTTGAGGCGGGGATTTTTTTTTTTTTTCCTTTTCTCTTGACCTCCCCCCCTGCATTCCCTTGTTAACACCTATCCATCCTTCTCCCCCCCAGACTTTCCTGGACTGCCAGCAGGCAATAGCGTGTCCTGCAAGCCTCTGGCCAGCAAGGGATACTGAGGGAGGGTCACCTCTGACCCCCGCCCCACTTCCAGACCCCCAGGCCCCAGACTCCACCTTCTAGAATTTCCTGGACTGCCAGCAGGCCATAGCGTGTCCTGCAAGCCTCTGGCCAGCAAGGGATACTGAGGGAGGGTCACCTCTGAACCCCACCCCACTTCCAGACCCCCAGGCCCCAGACTCCACCTTCTAGACTTTCCTGGACTGCCAGCACGCAATAGCGTGTCCTGCAAGCCTCTGGCCAGCAAGGGATACTGAGGGAGGGTCCCCTCTGACCCCCACCCCACTTCCAGACCCCCAGGCCCCAGACTCCACCTTCTAGACTTTCCTGGACTGCCAGCAGGCAATAGCGTGTCCTGCAAGACTCTGGCCAGCAAGGGATACTGAGGGAGGGTCACCTCTGACCCCCACCCCACTTCCAGACCCCCAGGCCCCAGTCTCCAACTTCTAGACTTTCCTGGACTGCCAGCAGGCAATAGGAAGTCCTGCAAGCCTCTGGCGAGCAAGGGATACTGAGGGAGGGTCACCTCTGACCGTCACCCCACTTCCAGACCTCCAGGCCCCAGACTCCACCTTCTAGGTAGGTAGCCATGATCTCCTTGAGGCGGGAATTTTTTTTTTTTTTCCTTTTCTCTTGACCCCCCCCCCCCTGCATTCCCTTGTTAACCCCTAGCCCTCCATCTCCCCCCAGAATTTCCTGGACTGCCAGCAGGCAATAGCGTGTCATGCAAGCTTCTGGCCAGCGAGGGATACTGATGGAGGGTCACCTCAGACCCCCACCCCACATCCAGACCCC
>JAKSZU010000706.1:0-48634 GCA_026018925.1 Tupaia tana
ACAGAGACAGGTTATAGAAGGCCAGAGGGGCTCCCTACCACACTAGCTTTGCTTGCTGGAGGCTGAATTATGAGTAGAAAAATCTTCATTTCGCCTGTGCCCTGAAATATCTAGTTCCCGGTATCCATGTGGAATCTTCTCAGAGAATGGCTCAACTCTCCTGCCTGGGAGAAAGGAGCAATAGGGCTTATTAACAAAACAAAAGATGGAGCTGAGAGCCAGAGAGAAATTCTACCTTTAAAAAAATCGTAAAAAGGAAAAATTACCACAAAAAATTGAGGAGACAGGAGCAGAGAGAGACAGAGACCTCAGAGACACAGAGACAGGGATAGAAGGCCAGAGGGGCTCCCTACCACACTAGCTTTGCTTGCTGGAGGCTGAATTATGAGTAGAAAATCTTCATTTCGCCTGTGCCCTAAAATATCTAGTTCCCAGTATCCATGTGGAATCTTCTCAGAGAATGGCTCAACTCTCCTGCCTGGGAGAAAGGAGCAGAAGGGCTTATTAACAAAACAAAAGATGGAGCTGAGAGCCAGAGAGAAATTCTACCTTTAAAAAAATCGTAAAAAAGGAAAAATTACCAAAAAAAATGAGGAGACAGGACCAGAGAGAGACAGAGACCTCAGAGACACAGAGACAGTGATAGAAGGCCAGAGGGGCTCCCTACCACACTAGCTTTGCTTGCTGGAGGCTGAATTATGAGTAGAAAATCTTCATTTCGCCTGTGCCGTGAAATATCTAGTTCCCAGTATCCATGTGGAAACTTCTCAGAGAATGGCTCAACTCTCCTGCCTGGGAGAAAGGAGCAGAAGGGCTTATTAACAAAACAAAAGATGGAGCTGAGAGCCAGAGAGAAATTCTACCTTTAAAAAAATCGTAAAAAGGAAAAATTACCAAAAATAATGAGGAGACAGGAGCAGAGAGAGACAGAGAACTCAGAGACACAGAGACAGGGATAGAAGGCCAGAGGGGCTCCCTACCACACTAGCTTTGCTTGCTGGAGGCTGAATTATGTGTAGAAAATCTTCATTTCGCCTGTGCCCTGAAATATCTAGTTCCCAGTATCCATGTGGAATCTTCTCAGAGAATGGCTCAACTCTCCTGCCTGGGAGAAAGGAGCAGAAGGGCTTATTAACAAAACAAAAGATGGAGCTGAGAGCCAGAGAGAAATTCTACCTTTAAAAAAATCGTAAAAAGGAAAAAATTACCACAAAAAATTGAGGAGACAGGAGCAGAGAGAGACAGAGACCTCAGAGACACAGAGACAGGGATAGAAGGCCAGAGGGGCTCCCTACCACACTAGCTTTGCATGCTGGAGGCTGAATTATGAGTAGATAATCTTCATTTCGCCTGTGCCCTGAAATATCTAGTTCCCAGTATCCATGTGGAATCTTCTCAGAGAATGGCTCAACTCTCCTGCCTGGGAGAAAGGAGTAGAAGGGCTTATTAACAAAACAAAAGATGGAGCTGAGAGCCAGAGAGAAATTCTACCAATAAAAAATCGTAAAAAGGAAAAATTACCACAAATAAATGAGGAGACAGGAGCAGAGAGAGAGAGAGACCTCAGAGACACAGAGACAGGGATAGAAGGCCAGAGGGGCTCCCTACCACTAGTTTTGCTTGCTGGAGGCTGAATTATGAGTAGAAAATCTTCATTTCGCCTGTGCCCTGAAATATCTAGTTCCCAGTATCCATGTGGAATCTTCTCAGAGAATGGCTCAACTCTCCTGCCTGGGAGAAAGGAGCAGAAGGGCTTATTAACAAAACAAAAGATGGAGCGGAGAGCCAGAGAGAAATTCTAAATTTAAAAAAATCGTAAAAAGGAAAAATTAACAAAAAGAATGAGGAGACAGGAGCAGAGAGAGACAGAGACCTCAGAGACACAGAGACAGGGATAGAAGGCCAGAGGGGCTCCCTACCACACTAGCTTTGCTTGCTGGAGGCCGAACTATGAGTAGAAAATCTTCATTTCGCCTGTGCCCTGAAATATCTAGTTCCCAGTATCCATGTGGAATCTAATCAGAGAATGGCTCAACTCTCCTGCCTGGGAGAAAGGAGCAGAAGGGCTTATTAACAAAACAAAAGATGGAGCTGAGAGCCAGAGAGAAATTCTACCTTTAAAAAAATCGTAAAATGTAAATATTAACAAATAAAATGAGGAGACAGGAGCAGAGAGAGACAGAGACCTCAGAGACACAGAGACAGGGGTAGAAGGCGAGAGGGGCTCCCTACCACACTAGCTTTGCTTGCTGGAGGCTGAATTATGAGTAGAAAATCTTCATTTCGCCTGTGCCCTAAAATATCTAGTTCCCAGTATCCATGTGGAATCTTCTCAGAGAATGGCTCAACTCTCCTGCCTGGGAGAAAGGAGCAGAAGGGCTTATTAACAAAACAAAAGATGGAGCTGAGAGCCAGAGAGAAATTCTACCTTTAAAAAAATCGTAAAAAGGAAAAATTACCAAAAAAAATGAGGAGACAGGAGCAGAGAGAGACAGAGACCTCAGAGACACAGAGACAGGGATAGAAGGCCAGAGGGGCTCCCTACCACACTAGCTTTGCTTGCTGGAGGCTGAATTATGAGTAGAAAATCTTCATTTCGCCTGTGCCCTGAAATATCTAGTTCCCAGTATCCATGTGGAATCTTCTCAGAGAATGGCTCAACTCTCCTGCCTGGGAGAAAGGAGCAGAAGGGCTTATTAACAAAACAAAAGATGGAGCTGAGAGCCAGAGAGAAATTCTACCTTTAAAAAAATCGTAAAAAGGAAAAATTACCACAAAAATTTGAGGAGACAGGAGCAGAGAGAGACAGAGACCTCAGAGACACAGAGAGAGGGATAGAAGGCCAGAGGGGCTCCCTACCACACTAGCTTTGCTTGCTGGAGGCTGAATTATGAGTAGAAAATCTTCATTTCGCCTGTGCCCTGAAATATCTTGTTCCCAGTATCCATGTGGAATCTTCTCAGAGAATGGCTCAACTCTCCTGCCTGGGAGAAAGGAGCAGAAGGGCTTATTAACAAAACAAAGATGGAGCTGAGAGCCAGAGAGAAATTCTACCTTTAAAAAAATCGTAAAAAGGAAAAATTACCACAAAAAATTGAGGAGACATGAGCAGAGAGAGACAGAGACCTCAGAGACACAGAGACAGGGATAGAAGGCCAGAGGGGCTCCCTACCACACAAACTTTGCTTGCTGGAGGCTGAATTATGAGTAGAAAATCTTCATGTCGCCTGTGCCCTGAAATATCTAGTTCCCAGTATCCATGTGGAATCTTCTCAGAGAATGGCTCAACTCTCCTACCTGGGAGAAAGGAGCAGAAGGGCTTATTAACAAAACAAAAGATGGAGCTGAGAGCCAGAGAGAAATTCTACCTTTAAAATATCGTAAAAAGGAAAAATTACCAAAAACAATGAGGAGACAGGAGCAGAGAGAGACAGAGAGCTCAGAGACACAGAGACAGGTTATAGAAGGCCAGAGGGGCTCCCTACCACACTAGCTTTGCTTGCTGGAGGCTGAATTATGAGTAGAAAATCTTCATTTCGCCTGTGCCCTGAAATATCTATTTCCCGGTATCCATGTGGAATCTTCTCAGAGAATGGCTCAACTCTCCTGCCTGGGAGAAAGGAGCAATAGGGCTTATTAACAAAACAAAAGATGGAGCTGAGAGCCAGAGAGAAATTCTACCTTTAAAAAAATCGTAAAAAGGAAAAATTACCACAAAAAATTGAGGAGACAGGAGCAGAGAGAGACAGAGACCTCCTAGACACAGAGACAGGGATAGAAGGCCAGCGGGGCTCCCTACCACACTAGCTTTGCTTGCTGGAGGCTGAATTATGAGTAGAAAATCTTCATTTCGCCTGTGCCCTAAAATATCTAGTTCCCAGTATCCATGTGGAATCTTCTCAGAGAATGGCTCAACTCTCCTGCCTGGGAGAAAGGAGCAGAAGGGCTTATTAACAAAACAAAAGATGGAGCTGAGAGCCAGAGAGAAATTCTACCTTTAAAAAAATCGTAAAAGGAAAAATTACCAAAAAAAATGAGGAGACAGGAGCAGAGAGAGACATTGACCTCAGAGACACAGAGACAGTGATAGAAGGCCAGAGGGGCTCCCTACCACACTAGCTTTGCTTGCTGGAGGCTGAATTATGAGTAGAAAATCTTCATTTCGCCTGTGCCGTGAAATATCTAGTTCCCAGTATCCATGTGGAAACTTCTCAGAGAATGGCTCAACTCTCCTGCCTGGGAGAAAGGAGCAGAAGGGCTTATTAACAAAACAAAAGATGGAGCTGCGAGCCAGAGAGAAATTCTACCTTTAAAAAAATCGTAAAAAGGAAAAATTACCAAAAAAAATGAGGAGACAGGAGCAGAGAGAGACAGAGACCTCAGAGACACAGAGACAGGGATAGAAGGCCAGAGGGGCTCCCTACCACACTAGCTTTGCTTGTTGGAGGCTGAATTATGAGTAGAAAATCTTCATTTCGCCTGTGCCCTGAAATATCTAGTTCCCAGTATCCATGTGGAATCTTCTCAGAGAATGGCTCAACTCTCCTGCCTGGGAGAAAGGAGCAGAAGGGCTTATTAACAAAACAAAAGATGGAGCTGAGAGCCAGAGAGAAATTCTACCTTTAAAAAAATCGTAAAAAGGAAAAATTACCACAAAAAATTGAGGAGACAGGAGCAGAGAGAGACAGAGACCTCAGAGACACAGAGACAGGGATAGAAGGCCAGAGGGGCTCCCTACCACACTAGCTTTGCTTGCTGGAGGCTGAATTATGAGTAGAAAATCTTCATTTCGCCTGTGCCCTGAAATATCTAGTTCCCAATATCCATGTGGAATCTTCTCAGAGAATGGCTCAACTCTCCTGCCTGGGAGAAAGGAGCAGAAGGGCTTATTAACAAAACAAAAGATGGAACTGAGAGCCAGAGAGAAATTCTACCTTTAAAAAAATCGTAAAAAGGAAATATTGCGACAAAAAATTGAGGAGACAGGAGCAGAGAGAGACAGAGACCTCAGAGACACAGAGACAGGGATAGAAGGCCAGAGTGGCTCCCTACCACACTAGCTTTGCTTGCTGGAGGCTGAATTATGAGTAGAAAATTTTCATTTCGCCTGTGCCCTGAAATATCTAGTTCCCAGTATCCATGTGAAATCTTCTCAGAGAATAGCTCAACTCTCCTGCCTGGGAGAAAGGAGCAGAAGGGATTATTAACAAAACAAAAGATGGAGCTGAGAGCCAGAGAGAAATTCTACCTTTAAAAAAATCGTAAAAAGGAAAAATTACCAAAAACAATGAGGAGACAGGAGCAGAGAGAGACAGAGAGCTCAGAGACACAGAGACAGGTTATAGAAGGCCAGAGGGGCTCCCTACCACACTAGCTTTGCTTGCTGGAGGCTGAATTATGAGTAGAAAATCTTCATTTCGCCTGTGCCCTGAAATATCTAGTTCCCGGTATCCATGTGGAATCTTCTCAGAGAATGGCTCAACTCTCTTGCCTGGGAGAAAGGAGCAATAGGGCTTATTAACAAAACAAAAGATTGAGCTGAGAGCCAGAGAGAAATTCTACCTTTAAAAAAATCGTAAAAAGGAAAAATTACCACAAAAAATTGAGGAGACAGGAGCAGAGAGAGACAGAGACCTCAGAGACACAGAGACAGGGATAGAAGGCCAGAGGGGCTCCCTACCACACAAGCTTTGCTTGCTGGAGGCTGAATTATGAGTAGAAAATCTTCATTTCGCCTGTGCCCTGAAATATCTAGTTCCCGGTATCCATGTGGAATCTTCTCAGAGAATGGCTCAATCTCCTGCCTGGGAGAAAGGAGCAGAAGGGCTTATTAACAAAACAAAGATGGAGCTGAGAGCCAGAGAGAAATTCTACCTTTAAAAAAATCGTAAAAAGGAAAAATTACCACAAAAAATTGAGGAGACAGGAGCAGAGAGAGACAGAGACCTCAGAGACACAGAGATAGGGATAGAAGGCCAGAGGGGCTCCCTACCACACTAGTTTTGCTTGCTGGAGGCTGAATTATGAGTAGAAAATCTTCATTTCGCCTGTGCCCTGAAATATCTAGTTCCCAGTATCCATGTGGAATCTTCTCAGAGAATGGCTCAACTCTCCTGCCTGGGAGAAAGGAGCAGAAGGGCTTATTAACAAAACAAAAGATGGAGCTGAGAGCCAGAGAGAAATTCTACCTTTAAAAAAATCGTAAAAAGGAAAAATTACCACAAAAAATTGAGGAGACAGGTGCAGAGAGAGACAGAGACCTCAGAGACACAGAGACAGGGATAGAAGGCCAGAGGGGCTCCCTACCACACTAGCTTTGCTTGCTGGAGGCTGAATTATGAGTAGAAAATCTTCATTTCGCCTGTGCCCTGAAATATCTAGTTCCCAGTATCCATGTGGAATCTTCTCAGAGAATGGCTCAACTCTCCTGCCTGGGAGAAAGGAGCAGAAGGGCTTATTAACAAAACAAAAGATGGAGCTGAGAGCCAGAGAGAAAATCTATCTTTAAAAAAATCGAAAAAAGGAAAAATTACGACAAAAAATTGAGGAGACAGGAGCAGAGAGAGATAGAGACCTCAGAGACACAGAGACAGGGATAGAAGGCCAGAGTGGCTCCCTACCACACTAGCTTTGCTTGCTGGAGGCTGAATTATGAGTAGAAAATCTTCATTTCGCCTGTGCCCTGAAATATCTAGATCCGAGTATCCACGTGGAAACTTCTCAGAGAATGGCTCAACTCTCCTGCCTGGGAGAAAGGAGCAGAAGGGCTTATTAACAAAACAAAGATGGAGCTGAGAGCCAGAGAGAAATTCTACCTTTAAAAAAATCGTAAAAAGGAAAAATTACAACAAAAAATTGGGGAGAGAGGAGCAGAGAGAGACAGAGACCTCAGAGACACAGAGACAGGGATAGAAGGCCAGAGGGGCTCCCTACCACACTAGCTTTGCTTGCTGGAGGCTGAATTATGAGTATAAAATCTTCATGTCGCCTGTGCCCTGAAATATCTAGTTCCCAGTATCCATGTGGAATCTTCTCAGAGAATGGCTCAACTCTCCTGCCTGGGAGAAAGG
Organism: Tupaia tana; assembly: GCA_026018925.1. Lineage (NCBI taxonomy): Eukaryota > Metazoa > Chordata > Mammalia > Scandentia > Tupaiidae > Tupaia > Tupaia tana. Next base: position 7,071 of record JAKSZU010000706.1, read on the forward strand.
AGCAGAAGGGCTTATTAACAAAACAAAGATGGAGCTGAGAGCCAGAGAGAAATTCTACCTTTAAAAAAATCGTAAAAAGGAAAAATTACCACAAAAAATTGAGGAGACAGGAGCAGAGAGAGACAGAGACCTCAGAGACACAGAGATAGGGATAGAAGGCCAGAGGGGCTCCCTACCACACTAGTTTTGCTTGCTGGAGGCTGAATTATGAGTAGAAAATCTTCATTTCGCATGTGCCCTGAAATATCTAGTTCCCAGTATCCATGTGGAATCTTCTCAGAGAATGGCTCAACTCTCCTGCCTGGGAGAAAGGAGCAGAAGGGCTTATTAACAAAACAAAAGATGGAGCTGAGAGCCAGAGAGAAATTCTACCTTTAAAAAAATCGTAAAAAGGAAAAATTACCACAAAAAATTGAGGAGACAGGTGCAGAGAGAGACAGAGACCTCAGAGACACAGAGACAGGGATAGAAGGCCAGAGGGGCTCCCTACCACACTAGCTTTGCTTGCTGGAGGCTGAATTATGAGTAGAAAATCTTCATTTCGCCTGTGCCCTGAAATATCTAGTTCCCAGTATCCATGTGGAATCTTCTCAGAGAATGGCTCAACTCTCCTGCCTGGGAGAAAGGAGCAGAAGGGCTTATTAACAAAACAAAAGATGGAGCTGAGAGCCAGAGAGAAAATCTACCTTTAAAAAAATCGTAAAAAGGAAAAATTACCAAAAACAATGAGGAGACAGGAGCAGAGAGAGACAGAGACCTCAGAGACACAGAGACAGGGATAGAAGGCCAGAGGGGCTCCCTACCACACTAGCTTTGCTTGCTGGAGGCTGAATTATGAGTAGAAAATCTTCATTTCGCCTGTGCCCTGAAATATCTAGTTCCCAGTATCCATGTGGAATCTTCTCAGAGAATGGCTCAACTCTCCTGCCTGGGAGAAAGGAGCAGAAGGGCTTATTAACAAAACAAAAGATGGAGCTGGGAGCCAGAGAGAAATTCTACCTTTAAAAAAATCGTAAAAAGGAAAAATTACCAAAAAATTGAGGAGACAGGAGCAGTGAGAGACAGAGACCTCAGAGACACAGAGACAGGGATAGAAGGCCAGAGGGGCTCCCTACCACACTAGCTTTCCTTGCTGGAGGCTGAATTATGAGTAGAAAATCTTCATTTCGCCTGTGCCCTGAAATATCTTGTTCCCAGTACATGTGGAATCTTCTCAGAGAATGGCTCAACTCTCCTGCCTGGGAGAAAGGAGCAGAAGGGCTTATTAACAAAACAAAAGATGGAGCTGAGAGCCAGAGAGAAATTCTACCTTTAAAAAAATCGTAAAAAGGAAAAATTACCAAAAACAATGAGGAGACAGGAGCAGAGAGAGACAGAGAGCTCAGAGACACAGAGACAGGTTATAGAAGGCCAGAGGGGCTCCCTACCACACTAGCTTTGCTTGCTGGAGGCTGAATTATGAGTAGAAAATCTTCATTTCGCCTGTGCCCTGAAATATCTAGTTCCCGGTATCCGTGTGGAATCTTCTAAGAGAATGGCTCAACTATCCTGCCTGGGAGAAAGGAGCAATAGGGCTTATTAACAAAACAAAAGATGGAGCTGAGAGCCAGAGAGAAATTCTACCTTTAAAAAAATCGTAAAAAGGAAAAATTACCACAAAAAATTGAGGAGACAGGAGCAGAGAGAGACAGAGACCTCAGAGACACAGAGACAGGGATAGAAGGCCAGAGGGGCTCCCTACCACACTAGTTTTGCTTGCTGGAGGCTGAATTATGAGTAGAAAATCTTCATGTCGCCTGTGCCCTGAAATATCTAGTTCCCAGTATCCATGTGGAATCTTCTCAGAGAATGGCTCAACTCTCCTGCCTGGGAGAAAGGAGCAGAAGGGCTTATTAACAAAACAAAAAATGGAGCTGAGAGCCAGAGAGAAATTCTACCTTTAAAAAAATCGTAAAAAGGAAAAATTACCACAAAAAATTGAGGAGACAGGAGCAGAGAGAGACAGAGACCTCAGAGACACAGAGACAGGGATAGAAGGCCAGAGGGGCTCCCTACCACACTAGCTTTGCTTGCTGGAGGCTGAATTATGAGTAGAAAATCTTCATTTCGCCTGGGCCCTGAAATATCTAGTTCCCAGTATCCATGTGGAAACTTCTAGGAGAATGGCTCAACTCTCCTGCCTGGGAGAAAGGAGCAGAAGGGCTTATTAACAAAACAAAGATGGAGCTGAGAGCCAGAGAGAAATTCTACCTTTAAAAAAATCGTAAAAAGGAAAAATTACCACAAAAAATTCAGGAGACAGGAGCAGAGAGAGACAGAGACCTCAGAGACACAGAGACAGGGATAGAAGGCCAGAGGGGCTCCCTACCACACTAGCTTTGCTTGCTGGAGGCTGAATTATGAGTAGAAAATCTTCATTTCGCCTGTGCCCTGAAATATCTAGATCCCAGTATCCATGTGGAATCTTCTCAGAGAATGGCTCAACTCTCCTGCCTGGGAGAAAGGAGAAGAAGGGCTTATTAACAAAACAAAAGATGGAGCTGAGAGCCAGAGAGAAATTCTACCTTTAAAAAAATCGTAAAAAGGAAAAATTACCACAAAAAATTGAAGAGACAGGAGCAGAGAGAGACAGAGATCTCAGAGACACAGAGACAGGGATAGAAGGCCAGAGGGGCTCCCTACCACACTAGCTTTGCTTGCTGGAGGCTGAATTATGAGTAGAAAATCTTCATTTCGCCTGTGCCCTGAAATATCTAGTTCCCAGTATCCATGTGGAATCTTCTCAGAGAATGGCTCAACTCTCCTGCCTGGGAGAAAGGAGCAGAAGGGCTTATTAACAAAACAAAAGATGGAGCTGAGAGCCAGAGAGAAATTCTACCTTTAAAAAAATCATAAAAAGGAAAAATTACCAAAAACAATGAGGAGACAGGAGCAGAGAGAGACAGAGAGCTCAGAGACACAGAGACAGGTTATAGAAGGCCAGAGGGGCTCCCTACCACACTAGCTTTGCTTGCTGGAGGCTGAATTATGAGTACAAAATCTTCATTTCGCCTGTGCCCTGAAATATCTAGTTCCCGGTATCCATGTGGAATCTTCTCAGAGAATGGCTCAACTCTCCTGCCTGGGAGAAAGGAGCAATAGGGCTTATTAACAAAACAAAAGATGGAGCTGAGAGCCAGAGAGAAATTCTACCTTTAAAAAAATCGTAAAAAGGAAAAATTACCACAAAAAATTGAGGAGACAGGTGCAGAGAGAGACAGAGACCTCAGAGACACAGAGACAGGGATAGAAGGCCTGAGGGGCTCCCTACCGCACTAGCTTTGCTTGCTGGAGGCTGAATTAGGAGTAGAAAATCTTCATTTCGCCTGTGCCCTGAAATATCTAGTTCCCGGTATCCATGTGGAATCTTCTCAGAGAATGGCTCAACTCTCCTGCCTGGGAGAAAGGAGCAGAAGGGCTTATTAACAAAACAAAGATGGAGCTGAGAGCCAGAGAGAAATTCTACCTTTAAAAAAATCGTAAAAAGTAAAAATTACCACAAAAAATTGAGGAGACAGGAGCAGAGAGAGACAGAGACCTCAGAGACACAGAGACAGGGATAGAAGGCCAGAGGGGCTCCCTACCACACTAGTTTTGCTTGCTGGAGGCTGAATTATGAGTAGAAAATCTTCATTTCGCCTGTGCCCTGAAATATCTAGTTCCCAGTATCCATGTGGAAACTTCTCAGAGAATGGCTCAACTCTCCTGCCTGGGAGAAAGGAGCAGAAGGGCTTATTAACAAAACAAAAGATGGAGCTGAGAGCCAGAGAGAAATTCTACCTTTAAAAAAATCGTAAAATGGAAAAATTACCACAAAAAATTGAGGAGAGAGGTGCAGAAAGAGACAGAGACCTAAGAGACACAGAGACAGGGATAGAAGGCCAGAGGGGCTCCCTACCACACTAGCTTTGCTTGCTGGAGGCTGAATTATGAGTAGAAAATCTTCATTTCGCCTGTGCCCTGAAATACCTAGTTCCCAATATCCATGTGGAATCTTCTCAGAGAATGGCTCAACTCTCCTGCCTGGGAGAAAGGAGCAGAAGGGCTTATTAACAAAACAAAGGATGGAGCTGAGAGCCAGAGAGAAATTCTACCTTTAAAAAAATCGTAAAAAGGAAAAATTACCACAAAAAATTGAGGAGAGAGGAGCAGAGAGAGACAGAGACCTCAGAGACACAGAGACAGGGATAGAAGGCCAGAGGGGCTCCCTACCACACTAGCTTTGCTTGCTGGAGGCTGAATTATGAGTAGAAAATCTTCATTTCGCCTGTGCCCTGAAATATCTAGTTCCCAGTATCCATGTGGAAACTTCTCAGAGAATGGCTCAACTCTCCTGCCTAGGAGAAAGGAGCAGAAGGGCTTATTAAAAAAACAAAGATGGAGCTGAGAGCCAGAGAGAAATTCTACCTTTAAAAAAATCGTAAAAGGAAAAATTACCACAAAAAATTGCGGAGACAGGAGCAGAGAGAGACAGAGACCTCAGAGACACAGAGACAGGGATAGAACGCCAGAGGGGCTCCCTACCACACTAGTTTTGCTTGCTGGAGGCTGAATTATGAGTAGAAAATCTTCATTTCGCCTGTGCCCTGAAATATCTAGTTCCCAGTATCCATGTGGAATCTTCTCAGAGAATGGCTCAACTCTCCTGCCTGGGAGAAAGGAGCAGAAGGGCTTATTAACAAAACAAAAGATGGAGCTGAGAGCCAGAGAGAAATTCTACCTTTAAAAAAATCGTAAAAAGGAAAAATTACCACAAAAATTTGAGGAGACAGGAGCAGAGAGAGACAGAGACTTCAGAGACACAGAGACAGGGATAGAAGGCCAGAGGGGCTCCCTACCACACTAGCTTTGCTTGCTGGAGGCTGAATTATGAGTAGAAAATCTTCATTTCGCCTGTGCCCTGAAATATCTAGTTCCCAATATCCATGTGGAAACTTCTCAGAGAATGGCTCAACTCTCCTGCCTGGGAGAAAGGAGCAGAAAGGCTTATTAACAAAACAAAAGATGGAGCTGAGAGCCAGAGAGAAATTCTACCTTTAAAAAAATCGTAAAAAGGAAAAATTACCAAAAAAAAATGAGGAGACAGGAGCAGAGAGAGACAGAGACCTCAGAGACACAGACACAGGGATAGAAGGCCAGAGGGGCTCCCTACCACACTAGCTTTGCTTGCTGGAGGCTGAATTATGAGTAGAAAATCTTCATTTCGCCTGTGCCCTGAAATATCTAGTACCCAGTATCCATGTGGAATCTTCTCAGAGAATGGCTCAACTCTCCTGCCTGGGAGAAAGGAGCAGAAGGGCTTATTAACAAAACAAAAGATGGAGCTGAGAGCCAGAGAGAAATTCTACCTTTAAAAAAATCGTAAAAAGGAAAAATTACCAAAAACAATGAGGAGACAGGAGCAGAGAGAGACAGAGACCTCAGAGACACAGAGACAGGGATAGAAGGCCAGAGAGGCTCCCTACCACACTAGCTTTGCTTGCTGGAGGCTGAATTATGAGTAGAAAATCTTCATTTCGCCTGTGCCCTGAAATATCTAGTTCCCAGTATCCATGTGGAAACTTCTCAGAGAATGGCTCAACTCTCCTGCCTGGGAGAAAGGAGCAGAAGGGCTTATTAACAAAACAAAAGATGGAGCTGAGAGCCAAAGAGAAATTCTACCTTTAAAAAAATCGTAAAAATGAAAAATTACCACAAAAAATTGAGCAGACAGGAGCAGAGAGAGACAGAGACCTCAGAGACACAGAGACAGGGATAGAAGGCCAGAGGGGCTCCCTACCATACAAGCTTTGCTTGCTGGAGGCTGAGTTATGAGTAGAAAATCTTCATTTCTCCTGTGCCCTGAAATATCTAGTTCCCAATATCCATGTGGAATCTTCTCAGAGAATGGCTCAACTCTCCTGCCTGGGAGAAAGGAGCAGAAGGGCTTATTAACAAAACAAAAGATGGAGCTGAGAGCCAGAGAGAAATTCTACCTTTAAAATAATCGTAAAAAGGAAATATTACGACAAAAAATTGAGGAGACAGGAGTAGAGAGAGACAGAGACCTCAGAGACACAGAGACAGGGATAGATGGCCAGAGTGGCTCCCTACCACACTAGCTTTGCTTGCTGGAGGCTGAAATATGAGTAGAAAATCTTCATTTCGCCTGTGCCCTGAAATATCTAGTTCCCAGTATCCATGTGGAATCTTCTCAGAGAATGGCTCAACTCTCCGGCCTGGGAGAAAGGAGCAGAAGGGCTTATTAACAAAAGAAAGATGGAGCTGAGAGCCAGAGAGAAATTCTACCTTTAAAAAAATCGTAAAAAGGAAAAATTACCAAAAATTGAGGAGACAGGAGCAGAGAGAGACAGAGACCTCAGAGACACAGAGACAGGGATAGAAGGCCAGAGGGGCTCCCTACCACACTAGCTTTGCTTGCTGGAGGCTGAATTATGAGTAGAAAATCTTCATTTCGCCTGTGCCCTGAAATATCTAGTTCCCAGTATCCATGTGGAATCTTCTCAGAGAATGGCTCAACTCTCCTGCCTGGGAGAAAGGAGCAGAAGGGCTTATTAACAAAACAAAAGATGGAGCTGAGAGCCAGAGAGAAATTCTACCTTTAAAAAAATCGTAAAAAGGAAAAATTACCAAAAAAAATGAGGAGACAGGAGCAGAGACAGACAGAGACCTCAGAGACACAGAGACAGGGATAGAAGGCCAGAGGGGCTCCCTACCACACTAGCTTTGCTTGCTGGAGTCTGAATTATGACTAGAAAATCTTCATTTCGCCTGTGCCCTGAAATATCTAGTTCCCAGTATCCATGTGGAAACTTCTCAGAGAATGGCTCAACTCTCCTGCCTGGGAGAAAGGAGCAGAAGGGCTTATTAACAAAACAAAGATGGGGCTGAGAGCCAGAGAGAAATTCTACCTTTAAAAAAATCGTAAAAAGGAAAAATTACCACAAAAAATTGAGGAGACAGGAGCAGAGAGAGACAGAGACCTCAGAGACACAGAGACAGGGATAGAAGGCCAGAGGGGCTCCCTACCACACTAGCTTTGCTTGCTGGAGGGTGAATTATGAGTAGAAAATCTTCATTTCGCCTGTGCCCTGAAATATCTAGTTCCCAGTATCCATGTGGAATCTTCTCAGAGAATGGCTCAACTCTCCTGCCTGGGAGAAAGGAGCAGAAGGGCTTATTAACAAAACAAAAGATGGAGCTGAGAGCCAGAGTGAAATTCTTCCTTTAAAAAAATCGTAAAAAGGAAAAATTACCACAAAAAATTGAGGAGACAGGACCAGAGAGAGACAGAGATCTCAGAGACACAGAGTCAGGGATAGAAGGCCAGAGGGGCTCCCTACCACACTAGCTTTGCTTGCTGGAGGCTGAATTATGAGTAGAAAATCTTCATTTCGTCTGTGCCGTTAAATAACTAGTTCCCAGTATCCATGTGGAATCTTCTCAGAGAATGGCTCAACTCTCCTGCCCGGGTGAAAGCAGCAGAAGGGCTTATTAACAAAAGAAAAGATGGAGCTGAGAGCCAGAGAGAAATTCTACCTTTAAAAAAATCGTAAAAAGGAAAAATTACCGAAAAAAATGAGGAGACAGGAGCAGAGAGAGACAGAGACCTCAGAGACACAGAGACAGGGATAGAAGGCCAGAGGGGCTCCCTACCACACTAGCTTTGCTAGCTGGAGGCTGAATTATGAGTAGAAAATCTTCATTTCGCCTTTGCCCTGGAATATCTAGTTCCCAGTATCCATGTGGAATCTTCTCAGAGAATGGCTCAACTCTCCTGCCTGGGAGAAAGGAGCAGAAGGGCTTATTAAGAAAACAAAAGATGGAGCTGAGAGCCAGAGAGAAATTCTACCTTTAAAAAAATCGTAAAAATGAAAAATTACCAAAAAAACTGAGGAGACAGGAGCAGAGAGAGACAGAGACCTCAGAGACACAGAGACAGGGATAGAAGGCCAGAGGGGCTCCCTACCACACTAGCTTTGCTTGCTGGAGGGTGAATTATGAGTAGAAAATCTTCATTTCGCCTGTGCCCTGAAATATCTAGTTCCCAGTATCCATGTGGAATCTTCTCAGAGAATGGCTCAACTCTCCTGCCTGGGAGAAAGGAGCAGAAGGGCTTATTAACAAAACAAAAGATGGAGCTGAGAGCCAGAGAGAAATTCTACCTTTAAAAAAATCGTAAAAAGGAAAAATTACGACAAAAAATTGAGGAGACAGGAGCAGAGAGAGACAGAGACCTCAGAGACACAGAGACAGGGATAGAAGGCCAGAGGGGCTCCATACCACACAACCTTTGCTTGCTGGAGGCTGAATTATGAGTAGAAAATCTTCATTTCGCCTGTGCCCTGAAATATCTAGTTCCCAGTATCCATGTGGAATCTTCTCAGAGAATGGCTCAACTCTCCTGCCTGGGAGAAAGGAGCAGAAGGGCTTATTAACAAAACAAAAGATGGAGCGGAGAGCCAGAGAGAAATTCTACCTTTAAAAAAATCGTAAAATGGAAAAATTACCCAAGAAAATGAGGAGACAGGAGCAGAGAGAGACAGAGACCTCAGAGACACAGAGACAGGGTAGAAGGCCAGAGGGGCTCCCTACCTCACTAGCTTTGCTTGCTGGAGGCTGAATTATGAGTAGAAAATCTTCATTTCGCCTGTGCCCTGAAATATCTAGTTCTCAGTATCCATGTGGAAACTTTTCAGAGAATGGCTCAACTCTCCTGCCTGGGAGAAAGGAGCAGAAGGGCTTATTAACAAAACAAAAGATGGAGCTGAGAGCCAGAGAGAAATTCTACCTTTAAAAAAATCATAAAAAGGAAAAATTACCAAAAAAATTGAGGAGACAGGAGCAGAGAGAGACAGAGACTTCAGAGACACAGAAACAGGGATAGAAGGCCAGAGGGGCTCCCTACCACACTTGCTTTGCTTGCTGGAGGCTGAATTATGAGTAGAAATTCTTCATTTCGCCTGTGCCCTGAAATATCTAGTTCTCAGTATCCATGTGGAAACTTCTCAGAGAATGGCTCAACTCTCCAGCCTGGGAGAAAGGAGCAGAAGGGCTTATTAACAAAACAAAAGATGGAGCTGAGAGCCAGAGAGAAATTCTACCTTTAAAAAAATCGTAAAAAGGAAAAATTTCCAAAAAAATGAGGAGACAGGAGCAGAGAGAGACAGAGAACTCAGAGACACAGAGACAGGGATAGAAGGCCAGAGGGGCTCCCTACCACACTAGCTTTGCTTGCTGGAGGCTGAATTATGAGTAGAAAATCTTCATTTCGCCTGTGCCCTGAAATATCTAGTTCCCAGTATCCATGTGGAATCTTCTCAGAGAATGGCTCAACTCTCCTGCCTGGGAGAAAGGAGCAGAAGGGCTTATTAACAAAACAAAAGATGGAGCTGAGAGCCAGAGAGAAATTCTACCTTTAAAAAAATCGTAAAAAGGAAAAATTACCAAAAAAAATGAGGAGACAGGAGCAGAGAGAGACAGAGACCTCAGAGACACAGAGACAGGGATAGAAGGCCAGAGGGGCTCCCTACCACACTAGCTTTGCTTGCTGGAGGCTGAATTATGAGTAGAAAATCTTCATTTCGCCTGTGCCCTGAAATATCTAGTTCCCACTATCCATGTGGAACCTTCTCAGAGAATGGCTCAACTCTCCTGCCTGGGAGAAAGGAGCAGAAGTGCTTATTAACAAAGCAAAGATGGAGCTGAGAGCCAGAGAGAAATTCTACCTTTAAAAAAATCGTAAAAAGGAAAAATTACCAAAAAAAAGAGGAGAAAGGAGTAGAGAGAGACAGAGTCCTCAGAGACACAGAGACAGGGATAGAAGGCCAGAGGGGCTCCCTACCACACTAGCTTTGCTTGCTGGAGGATGAATTATGAGTAGAAAATCTTCATTTCGCCTGTGCCCTGAAATATCTAGTTCCCAGTATCCATGTGGAATCTTCTCAGAGAATGGCTTAACTCTCCTGCCTGGGAGAAAGGAGCAGAAGGGCTTATTAAAAAATAAAAAGATGGAGCTGAGAGCCAGAGAGAAATTCTACCTTTAAAAAAATCGTAAAAAGGAAAAATTACCAAAAAAAAATGAGGAGACAGGAGCAGAGAGAGACAGAGACCTCAGAGACACAGAGACAGGGATAGAAGGCCAGAGGGGCTCCCTACCACACTACATTTGCTTGCTGGAGGCTGAATTATGAGAAGAAAATCTTCATTTCGCCTGTGCCCTGAAATATCGTGTTCCCAGTATCCATGTGGAATCTTCTCAGAGAATGGCTCAACTCTCCTGCCTGGGAGAAAGGAGCAGAAGGGCTGATTAACAAAACAAAAGATGGAGCTGAGAGCCAGAGAGAAATTCTACCTTTAAAAGAATCGTAAAAAGGAAACATTACCAAAAAAAATGAGGAGACAGGATCAGAGAGAGACAGAGACCTCAGAGACACAGAGACAGGGATAAAAGGCCAGAGGGGCTCCCTACCACACTAGCTTTGCTTGCTGGAGGCTGAATTATGAGTAGAAAATCTTCATTTCGCCTGTGCCCTGAAATATCTAGTTCCCAGTATCCATGTGGAATCTTCTCAGAGAATGGCTCAACTCTCCTGCCTGGGAGAAAGGAGCAGAAGGGCTTATTAACAAAACAAAAGATGGAGCTGAGAGCCAGAGAGAAATCCTACCTTTAAAAAAATCGTAAAAAGGAAAAATTACCACAAAAAATTGAGGAGACAGGAGCAGAGAGAGACAGAGATCTCAGAGACACAGAAAGGGATAGAAGGCCAGAGGGGCTCCCTACCACACTAGCTTTCCTTGCTGGAGGCTGAATTATGAGTAGAAAATCTTCATTTCGCCTGTGCCCTGAAATATCTAGTTCTCAGTATCCATGTGGAATCTTCTCAGAGAATGGCTCAACTCTCCTGCCTGGGAGAAAGGAGCAGAATGGCTTATTAACAAATCAAAAGATGGAGCTGAGAGCCAGAGAGAAATTCTACCTTTAAAAAAATCGTAAAAAGGAAAAATTACCAAAAAAAATGAGGAGACAGGAGCAGAGAGAGACAGAGACCTCAGAGACACAGAGACAGGGATAGAAGGCCAGAGGGGCTCCCTACCACACTAGCTTTGCTTGCTGGAGTCTGAATTATGAGTAGAAAATCTTCATTTCGCCTGTGCCCTGAAATATCTAGTTCCCAGTATCCATGTGGAATCTTCTCAGAGAATGGCTCAACTCTCCTGCCTGGGAGAAAGGAGCAGAAGGGCTTATTAACAAAGCAAAGATAGAGCTGAGAGCCAGAGAGAAATTCTACCTTTAAAAAAATCGTAAAAAGGAAAAATTACCAAAAAAAAAGAGAAGACAGGAGCAGAGAGAGACAGAGTCCTCAGAGACACAGAGACAGGGATAGAAGGCCAGAGGGGCTCCCTACCACACTAGCTTTGCATGCTGGAGGCTGAATTATGAGTAGAAAATCTTGATTTCGCCTGTGCCCTGAAATATCTAGTTCCCAGTATCCATGTGGAATCTTCTCAGAGAATGGCTCAACTCTCCTGCCTGGGAGAAAGGAGCAGAAGGGCTTATTAACAAAACAAAAGATGGAGCTGAGAGCCAGAGAGAAACTCTACCTTTAAAAAAATCGTAAAAATGAAAAATAACCAAAAAAACATGAGGAGACAAGAGCAGAAAGAGACAGAGACCTCAGAGACACAGAGACAGGGATAGAAGTCCAGAGGGGCTCCCTTCCACACTACCTTTGCTTGCTGGAGGCTGAATTATGAGTAGAAAATCTTCATTTCGCCTGTGCCCTGAAATATCTAGTTCCCAGTATCCATGTGGAATCTTCTCAGAGAATGGCTCAACTCTCCTGCCTGGGAGAAAGGAGCAGAAGGGCTTATTAACAAAACAAAAGATGGAGCTGAGAGCCAGAGAGAAATTCTACCTTTAAAAAATCGTAAAAAGGAAAAATTACCAAAAAAAATGAGGAGACAGGAGCAGAGAGAGACAGAGACCTCAGAGACACAGAGACAGGGATAGAAGGCCAGAGGGGCTCCCTACCACACTAGCTTTGCTTGCTGGAGGATGAATTATGAGTAGAAAATCTTCATTTCGCCTGTGCCCTGAAATATCTAGTTCCCAGTATCCATGTGGAATCTTCTCAGAGAATGGCTTAACTCTCCTGCCTGGGAGAAAGGAGCAGAAGGGCTTATTAAAAAATAAAAAGATGGAGCTGAGAGCCAGAGAGAAATTCTACCTTTAAAAAAATCGTAAAAAGGAAAAATTACCAAAAAAAATGAGGAGACAGGAGCAGAGAGAGACAGAGACCTCAGAGACACAGAGACAGGGATAGAAGGCCAGAGGGGCTCCCTACCACACTACCTTTGCTTGCTGGAGGCTGAATTATGAGAAGAAAATCTTCATTTCGCCTGTGCCCTGAAATATCGAGTTCCCAGTATCCATGTGGAATCTTCTCAGAGAATGGCTCAACTCTCCTGCCTGGGAGAAAGGAGCAGAAGGGCTTATTAACAAAACAAAAGATGGAGCTGAGAGCCAGAGAGAAATTCTACCTTTAAAAAAATCGTAAAAAGGAAAAATTACCAAAAAAAATGAGGAGACAGGAGCAGAGAGAGACAGAGACCTCAGAGACACAGAGACAGGGATAGAAGGCCAGAGGGGCTCCCTACCACACTAGCTTTGCTTTCTGGAGGCTGAATTATGAGTAGAAAATCTTCATTTCGCCTGTGCCCTGAAATATCTAGTTCCCAGTATCCATATTGAATCTTCTCAGAGAATGGCTCAACTCTCCTGCCTGGGAGAAAGGAGCAGAAGGGCTTATTAACAAAACAAAAGATGGAGCTGAGAGCCAGAGAGAATTCTACCTTTAAAAAAATCGTAAAAAGGAAAAATCACCACAAAAAATTGAGGAGACAGGAGCAGAGAGAGACAGAGACCTCAGAGACACAGAGACAGGGATAGAAGGCCAGAGGGGCTCCCTACCACACTAGCTTTGCTTGCTGGAGGCTGAATTATGAGTAGAAAATCTTCATTTCGCCTGTGCCCTGAAATATCTAGTTCCCAGTATCCATGTGGAATCTTCTCAGAGAATGGCTCAACTCTCCTGCCTGGGAGAAAGGAGCAGAAGGGCTTATTAACAAAACAAAAGATGGAGTTGAGAGCCAGAGAGAAATTCTACCTTTAAAAAAATCGTAAAAAGGAAAAATTACCAAAAAAAATGAGGAGACAGGAGCAGAGAGAGACAGAGACCTCAGAGACACAGAGACAGGGATAGAAGGCCAGAGGGGCTCCCTACCACACTAGCTTTGCTTGCTGGAGGCTGAATTATGAGTAGAAAATCTTCATTTCGCCTGTGCCCTGAAATATCTAGTTCCCACTATCCATGTGGAACCTTCTCAGAGAATGGCTCAACTCTCCTGCCTGGGAGAAAGGAGCAGAAGGGCTTATTAACAAAACAAAAGATGGAGCTGAGAGCCAGAGAGAAATTCTACCTTTAAAAAAATCGTAAAAAGGAAAAAGGATCCAAAAAACTGACGAGACAGGAGCAGAGAGAGACAGAGACCTCAGAGACACAGAGAGAGGGATAGAAGGCCAGAGGGGCTCCCTACCACACTAGCTTTGCTTGCTGGAGGCTGAATTATGAGTAGAAAATCTTCATTTCGCCTGTGCCCTGAAATATCTAGTTCCCAGTATCCATGTGGAATCTTCTCAGAGAATGGCTCAACTCTCCTGCCTGGGAGAAAGGAGCAGAAGGGCTTATTAACAAAACAAAAGATGGAGCTGAGAGCCAGAGAGAAATCCTACCTTTAAAAAAATCGTAAAAAGGAAAAATTACCACAAAAAATTGAGGAGACAGGAGCAGAGAGAGACAGAGATCTCAGAGACACAGAAAGGGATAGAAGGCCAGAGGGGCTCCCTACCACACTAGCTTTGCTTGCTGGAGGCTGAATTATAAGTAGAAAATCTTCATTTCGCCTGTGCCCTGAAATATCTAGTTCTCAGTATCCATGTGGAATCTTCTCAGAGAATGGCTCAACACTCCTGCCTGGGAGAAAGGAGCAGAAGGGCTTATTAACAAAGCAAAGACGGAGCTGAGAGCCAGAGAGAAATTCTACCTTTAAAAAAATCGTAAAAAGGAAAAATTACCAAAAAAAAAGAGGAGAAAGGAGTAGAGAGAGACAGAGTCCTCAGAGACACAGAGACAGGGATAGAAGGCCAGAGGGGCTCCCTACCACACTAGCTTTGCTTGCTGGAGGCTGAATTATGAGTAGAAAATCTTCATTTCGCCTGTGCCCTGAAATATCTAGTTCCCAGTATCCATGTGGAATCTTCTCAGAGAATGGCTCAACTCTCCTGCCTGGGAGAAAGGAGCAGAAGGGCTTATTAACAAAGCAAAGATAGAGCTGAGAGCCAGAGAGAAATTCTACCTTTAAAAAAATCGTAAAAAGGAAAAATTACCAAAAAAAAAGAGAAGACAGGAGCAGAGAGAGACAGAGTCCTCAGAGACACAGAGACAGGGATAGAAGGCCAGAGGGGCTCCCTACCACACTAGCTTTGCATGCTGGAGGCTGAATTATGAGTAGAAAATCTTGATTTCGCCTGTGCCCTGAAATATCTAGTTCCCAGTATCCATGTGGAATCTTCTCAGAGAATGGCTCAACTCTCCTGCCTGGGAGAAAGGAGCAGAAGGGCTTATTAACAAAACAAAAGATGGAGCTGAGAGCCAGAGAGAAACTCTACCTTTAAAAAAATCGTAAAAATGAAAAATAACCAAAAAAACATGAGGAGACAAGAGCAGAAAGAGACAGAGACCTCAGAGACACAGAGACAGGGATAGAAGTCCAGAGGGGCTCCCTTCCACACTACCTTTGCTTGCTGGAGGCTGAATTATGAGTAGAAAATCTTCATTTCGCCTGTGCCCTGAAATATCTAGTTCCCAGTATCCATGTGGAATCTTCTCAGAGAATGGCTCAACTCTCCTGCCTGGGAGAAAGGAGCAGAAGGGCTTATTAACAAAACAAAAGATGGAGCTGAGAGCCAGAGAGAAATTCTACCTTTAAAAAATCGTAAAAAGGAAAAATTACCAAAAAAAATGAGGAGACAGGAGCAGAGAGAGACAGAGACCTCAGAGACACAGAGACAGGGATAGAAGGCCAGAGGGGCTCCCTACCACACTAGCTTTGCTTGCTGGAGGATGAATTATGAGTAGAAAATCTTCATTTCGCCTGTGCCCTGAAATATCTAGTTCCCAGTATCCATGTGGAATCTTCTCAGAGAATGGCTTAACTCTCCTGCCTGGGAGAAAGGAGCAGAAGGGCTTATTAAAAAATAAAAAGATGGAGCTGAGAGCCAGAGAGAAATTCTACCTTTAAAAAAATCGTAAAAAGGAAAAATTACCAAAAAAAATGAGGAGACAGGAGCAGAGAGAGACAGAGACCTCAGAGACACAGAGACAGGGATAGAAGGCCAGAGGGGCTCCCTACCACACTACCTTTGCTTGCTGGAGGCTGAATTATGAGAAGAAAATCTTCATTTCGCCTGTGCCCTGAAATATCGAGTTCCCAGTATCCATGTGGAATCTTCTCAGAGAATGGCTCAACTCTCCTGCCTGGGAGAAAGGAGCAGAAGGGCTTATTAACAAAACAAAAGATGGAGCTGAGAGCCAGAGAGAAATTCTACCTTTAAAAAAATCGTAAAAAGGAAAAATTACCAAAAAAAATGAGGAGACAGGAGCAGAGAGAGACAGAGACCTCAGAGACACAGAGACAGGGATAGAAGGCCAGAGGGGCTCCCTACCACACTAGCTTTGCTTTCTGGAGGCTGAATTATGAGTAGAAAATCTTCATTTCGCCTGTGCCCTGAAATATCTAGTTCCCAGTATCCATGTGGAATCTTCTCAGAGAATGGCTCAACTCTCCTGCCTGGGAGAAAGGAGCAGAAGGGCTTATTAACAAAACAAAAGATGGAGCTGAGAGCCAGAGAGAAATCCTACCTTTAAAAAAATCGTAAAAAGGAAAAATTACCACAAAAAATTGAGGAGACAGGAGCAGAGAGAGACAGAGATCTCAGAGACACAGAAATGGATAGAAGGCCAGAGGGGCTCCCTACCACACTAGCTTTCCTTGCTGGAGGCTGAATTATAAGTAGAAAATCTTCATTTCGCCTGTGCCCTGAAATATCTAGTTCTCAGTATCCATGTGGAATCTTCTCAGAGAATGGCTCAACACTCCTGCCTGGGAGAAAGGAGCAGAAGGGCTTATTAACAAAGCAAAGATGGAGCTGAGAGCCAGAGAGAAATTCTACCTTTAAAAAAATCGTAAAAAGGAAAAATTACCAAAAAAAAAGAGGAGACAGGAGCAGAGAGAGACAGAGACCTCAGAGACACAGAGACAGGGATAGAAAGAAGGAGGGGCTCCCTACCACACTAGCTTTGCTTGCTGGAGGCTGAATTATGAGTAGAAAATCTTCATTTCGCCTGTGCCCTGAAATATCTAGTTCCCAGTATCCATGTGGAATCTTCTCAGAGAATGGCTCAACTCTCCTGCCTGGGAGAAAGGAGCAGAAGGGCTTATTAACAAAACAAAAGATGGAGCTGAGAGCCAGAGAGAAATTCTACCTTTAAAAAAATCGTAAAAATGAAAAATTACCAAAAAAATGAGGAAACAGGAGCAGAGAGAGACAGAGTCCTCAGAGACACAGAGACAGGGATAGAAGGCCAGAGGGGCTCCCTACCACACTATCTTTGCTTGCTGGAGGCTGAATTATGAGTAGAAAATCTTGATTTCGCCTGTGCCCTGAAATATCTAGTTCCCAGTATCCATGTGGAATCTTCTCAGAGAATGGCTCAACTCTCCTGCCTGGGAGAAAGGAGCAGAAGGGCTTATTAACAAAACAAAAGATGGAGCTGAGAGCCAGAGAGAAACTCTACCTTTAAAAAAATCGTAAAAATGAAAAATAACCAAAAAAACATGAGGAGTCAGGAGCAGAGAGAGACAGAGACCTCAGAGACACAGAGACAGGGATAGAAGGCCAGAGGGGCTCCCTTCCACACTACCTTTCCTTGCTGGAGGCTGTATTATGAGTAGAAAATCTTCATTTCGCCTGTGCCCTGAAATATCTAGTTCCCAGTATCCATGCGGAATCTTCTCAGAGAATGGCTCAACTCTCCTGCCTGTGAGAAAGGAGCAGAAGGGCTTATTAACAAAACAAAAGAGGGAGCTGAGAGCCAGAGAGAAATTCTACCTTTAAAAAAATCGTAAAAAGGAAAAATTTCCAATAACAAATGAGGAGACAGGAGCAGAGAGAGACTGAGTCCTCAGAGACACAGAGACAGGGATAGAAGGCCAGAGGGGCTCCCTACCACACTAGCTTTGCTTGCTGGAGGCTGAATTATGAGTAGAAAATCTTCATTTCGCCTGTGCCGTGAAATATCTAGTTCCCAGTATCCATGTGGAATCTTCTCAGAGAATGGCTCAACTCTCCTGCCTGGGAGAAAGGAGCAGAAGGGCTTATTAACAAAACAAAAGATGGAGCTGAGAGCCAGAGAGAAATTCTACTTTTAAAAAAATTGTAAAAACGAAAAATTACCAAAAAAAATGAGGAGACAGGAGCAGAGAGATACAGAGACTTCAGAGACACAGAGACAGGGATAGAAGGCCAGAGGGGCTCCCTACCACACTAGCTTTGCTTGCTGGAGGCTGAATTATGAGTAGAAATTCTTCATTTCGCCTGTGCCCTGAAATATCTAGTTCTCAGTATCCATGTGGAATCTTCTCAGAGAATGGCTCAACTCTCCTGCCTGGGAGAAAGGAGCAGAAGGGCTTATTAACAAAACAAAAGATGGAGCTGAGAGCCAGAGAGAAATTCTACCTTTAAAAAAATCGTAAAAAGTAAAAATTACCAAAAAAAATGAGGAGACAGCAGCAGAGAGAGACAGAGACTTCAGAGACACAGAGACAGGGATAGAAGGCCAGAGGGGCTCCCTACCACACTAGCTTTGCTTGCTGGAGGCTGAATTATGAGTAGAAATTCTTCATTTTGTCAGTGCCCTGAAATATCTAGTTCCCAGTATCCATGTGGAATCTTCTCAGAGAATGGCTCAACTCTCCTGCCTGGGAGAAAGGAGCAGAAGGGCTTATTAACAAAACAAAAGATGGAGCTGAGAGCCAGAGAGAAACTCTACCTTTAAAAAAATCGTAAAAATGAAAAATAACCAAAAAAACATGAGGAGTCAGGAGCAGAGAGAGACAGAGACCTCAGAGACACAGAGACAGGGATAGAAGGCCAGAGGGGCTCCCTTCCACACTACCTTTCCTTGCTGGAGGCTGTATTATGAGTAGAAAATCTTCATTTCGCCTGTGCCCTGAAATATCTAGTTCCCAGTATCCATGCGGAATCTTCTCAGAGAATGGCTCAACTCTCCTGCCTGTGAGAAAGGAGCAGAAGGGCTTATTAACAAAACAAAAGAGGGAGCTGAGAGCCAGAGAGAAATTCTACCTTTAAAAAAATCGTAAAAAGGAAAAATTTCCAATAACAAATGAGGAGACAGGAGCAGAGAGAGACTGAGTCCTCAGAGACACAGAGACAGGGATAGAAGGCCAGAGGGGCTCCCTACCACACTAGCTTTGCTTGCTGGAGGCTGAATTATGAGTAGAAAATCTTCATTTCGCCTGTGCCGTGAAATATCTAGTTCCCAGTATCCATGTGGAATCTTCTCAGAGAATGGCTCAACTCTCCTGCCTGGGAGAAAGGAGCAGAAGGGCTTATTAACAAAACAAAAGATGGAGCTGAGAGCCAGAGAGAAATTCTACTTTTAAAAAAATTGTAAAAACGAAAAATTACCAAAAAAAATGAGGAGACAGGAGCAGAGAGATACAGAGACTTCAGAGACACAGAGACAGGGATAGAAGGCCAGAGGGGCTCCCTACCACACTAGCTTTGCTTGCTGGAGGCTGAATTATGAGTAGAAATTCTTCATTTCGCCTGTGCCCTGAAATATCTAGTTCTCAGTATCCATGTGGAATCTTCTCAGAGAATGGCTCAACTCTCCTGCCTGGGAGAAAGGAGCAGAAGGGCTTATTAACAAAACAAAAGATGGAGCTGAGAGCCAGAGAGAAATTCTACCTTTAAAAAAATCGTAAAAAGTAAAAATTACCAAAAAAAATGAGGAGACAGCAGCAGAGAGAGACAGAGACTTCAGAGACACAGAGACAGGGATAGAAGGCCAGAGGGGCTCCCTACCACACTAGCTTTGCTTGCTGGAGGCTGAATTATGAGTAGAAATTCTTCATTTTGTCAGTGCCCTGAAATATCTAGTTCTCAGTGTCCATGTGGAATCTTCTCAGAGAATGGCTCAACTCTCCAGCCTGGGAGAAAGGAGCAGAAGTGCTTATTAACAAAACAAAAGATGGAGCTGAGAGCCAGAGAGAAATTCTACCTTTAAAAAAATCGTAAAAAGGAAAAATTACCACAAAAAATTGAGGAGACAGGAGCAGAGAGAGACTGAGTCCTCAGAGACACAGAGACAGGGATAGAAGGCCAGAGGGGCTCCCTACCACACTAGCTTTGCTTGCTGGAGGCTGAATTATGAGTAGAAAATCTTCATTTCACCTGTGCCATGAAATATCTAGTTCCCAGTATCCATGTGGAATCTTCTCAGAGAATGGCTCAACTCTCCTGCCTGGGAGAAAGGAGCAGAAGGGCTTATTAACAAAACAAAAGATGGAGCTGAGAGCCAGAGAGAAATTCTACTTTTAAAAAAATTGTAAAAACGAAAAATTACCAAAAAAAATGAGGAGACAGGAGCAGAGAGAGACAGAGACCTCAGAGACACAGAGACAGGGATAGAAGGCCAGAGGGGCTCCCTACCACACTAGCATTGCTTGCTGGATGCTGAATTATGAGTAGAAAATCTTCATTTCGCCTGTGCCCTGAAATATCTAGTTCCCAGTATCCATGTGGAATCTTCTCAGAGAATGGCTCAACTCTCCTGCCTGGGAGAAAGGAGCAGAAGGGCTTATTAACAAAACAAAAGATGGAGCTGAGAGCCAGAGAGAAATCCTACCTTTAAAAAAATCGTAAAAAGGAAAAATTACCACAAAAAATTGAGGAGACAAGAGCAGAGAGAGACAGAGATCTCAGAGACACAGAAAGGGATAGAAGGCCAGAGGGGCTCCCTACCACACTAGCTTTCCTTGCTGGAGGCTGAATTATAAGTAGAAAATCTTCATTTCGCCTGTGCCCTGAAATATCTAGTTCTCAGTATCCATGTGGAATCTTCTCAGAGAATGGCTCAACACTCCTGCCTGGGAGAAAGGAGCAGAAGGGCTTATTAACAAAGCAAAGATGGAGCTGAGAGCCAGAGAGAAATTCTACCTTTAAAAAAATCGTAAAAAGGAAAAATTACCAAAAAAAAAGAGGAGACAGGAGCAGAGAGAGACAGAGTCCTCAGAGACACAGAGACAGGGATAGAAGGCCAGAGGGGCTCCCTACCACACTAGCTTTGCTTGCTGGAGGCTGAATTATGAGTAGAAAATCTTGATTTCGCCTGTGCCCTGAAATATCTAGTTCCAAGTATCCATGTGGAAACTTCTCAGAGAATGGCTCAACTCTCCTGCCTGGGAGAAAGGAGCAGAAGGGCTTATTAACAAAGCAAAGGTGGAGCTGAGAGCCAGAGAGAAATTCTACCTTTAAAAAAATCGTAAAAAGGAAAAATTACCAAAAAAAAAAAGAGGAGACAGGAGTAGAGAGAGACAGAGTCCTCAGAGACACAGAGACAGGGATAGAAGTCCAGAGGGGCTCCCTACCACACTAGCTTTGCTTGCTGGAGGCTGAATTATGAGTAGAAAATCTTCATTTCGCCTGTGCCCTGAAATATCTAGTTCCCAGTATCCATGTGGAATCTTCTCAGAGATTGGCTCAACTCTCCTGCCTGGGAGAAAGGAGCAAAAGGGCTTATTAACAAAACAAAAGATGGAGCTGAGAGCCAGAGAGAAATTCTACCTTTAAAAAAATCGTAAAAAGGAAAAATTAACAAAAAAAATGAGGAGACAGGAGCAGAGAGACAGGGACCTCAGAGACACAGAGACAGGGATAGAAGGAAAGAGGGGCTCCCTACCACACTAGCTTTGCTTGCTGGAGGCTGAATTATGAGTAGAAAATCTTCATTTCGCCTGTGCCCTGAAATATCTAGTTCCCAGTATCCATGTGGAATCTTCTCAGAGAATGGCTCAACTCTCCTGCCTGGGAGAAAGGAGCAGAAGGGCTTATTAACAAAACAAAAGATGGAGCTGAGAGCCAGAGAGAAATTCTACCTTTAAAAAAATCGTAAAAAGGAAAAATTACCAAAAAAAATGAGTAGACAGGAGCAGAGAGAGACAGAGACTTCAGAGACACAGAGAGAGGGATAGAAGGCCAGAGGGGCTCCCTACCACACTAGCTTTGCTTGCTGGAGGCTGAATTATGAGTAGAAATTCTTCATTTCGCCTGTGCCCTGAAATATCTAGTTCCCAGTATCCATGTGGAATCTTCTCAGAGAATGGCTCAACTCTCCTGCCTGGGAGAAAGGAGCAGAAGGGCTTATTAACAAAACAAAAGATGGAGCTGAGAGCCAGAGAGAAATTCTACCTCTAAAAAAATCGTAAAAAGAAAAATTACCAAAAAAAAATGAGGAGACAGGAGCAGAGAGAGACAGAGACCTCAGAGACACAGAGACAGGGATAGAAGGCCAGAGGGGCTCCCTACCACACTAGCTTTGCTTGCTGGAGGCTGAATTATGACTAGAAAATCTTCATTTCGCCTGTGCCCTGAAATATCTAGTTCCAAGTATCCATGTGGAATCTTCTCAGAGAATGGCTCAACTCTCCTGCCTGGGAGAAAGGAGCAGAAGGGCTTATTAACAAAACAAAAGATGGAGCTGAGAGCCAGAGAGAAATTCTACCTTTAAAAAAATCGTAAAAAGGAAAAATTACCAAAAAAATAGGGGAGACAGGAGTAGAGAGAGACTGAGTCCTCAGAGACACAGAGACAGGGATAGAAGGCCAGAGGGGCTCCCTACCACACTAGCTTTGCTTGCTGGAGGCTGAATTATGAGTAGAAAATCTTCATTTCGCCTGTGCCCTGAAATATCTAGTTCTCAGTATCCATGTGGAATCTTCTCAGAGAATGGCTCAACTCTCCAGCCTGGGAGAAAGGAGCAGAAGTGCTTATTAACAGAACAAAAGATGGAGCTGAGAACCAGAGAGAAATTCTACCTTTAAAAAAATCGTAAAAAGGAAAAATTTCCAAAAAAAATGAGGAAACAGGAGCAGAGAGAGACAGAGAACTCAGAGACACAGAGACTGGGATAGAAGGCCAGAGGGTCTCCCTACCACACTAGCTTTGCTTGCTGGAGGCTGAATTATGAGTAGAAAATCTTCATTTCGCCTGTGCCCTGAAATATCTACTTCCCAGTATCCATGTGGAATCTTCTCAGAGAATGGCTCAACTCTCCTGCCTGGGAGAAATGAGCAGAAGGGCTTATTAACAAAACAAAAGATGGAGCTGAGAGCCAGAGAGAAATCCTACCTTTAAAAAAATCGTAAAAAGGAAAAATTACCACAAAAAATTGAGGAGACAGGAGCAGAGAGAGACAGAGATCTCAGAGACACAGAAAGGGATAGAAGGCCAGAGGGGCTCCCTACCACACTAGCTTTGCTTGCTGGAGGCTGAATTATAAGTAGAAAATCTTCATTTCGCCTGTGCCCTGAAATATCTAGTTCTCAGTATCCATGTGGAAACTTCTCAGAGAATGGCTCAACACTCCTGCCTGGGAGAAAGGAGCAGAAGGGCTTATTAACAAAGCAAAGGTGGAGCTGAGAGCCAGAGAGAAATTCTACCTTTAAAAAAATCGTAAAAAGGAAAAATTACCAAAAAAAAAGAGGAGACAGGAGCAGAGAGAGACAGAGTCCTCAGAGACACAGAGACAGGGATAGAAGGCCAGAGGGGCTCCCTACCACACTAGCTTTGCTTGCTGGTGGCTGAATTATGAGTAGAAAATCTTCATTTCGCCTGTGCCCTGAAATATCTAGTTCCCAGTATCCATGTGGAATCTTCTCAGAGAATGGCTGAACTCTCCTGCCTGGGAGAAAGGAGCAGAAGGGCTTACTAACAAAACAAAAGATGGAGCTGAGAGCCAGAGAGAAACTCTACCTTTAAAAAAATCGTAAAAATGAAAAATAACCAAAAAAAAATGAGGAGACAGCAGCAGAGAGAGACAGAGACCTCAGAGACACAGAGACAGGGATAGAAGGCCAGAGGGGCTCCCTTCCACACTACCTTTGCTTGCTGAAGGCTGAATTATGAGTAGAAAATCTTCATTTCGCCTGTGCCCTGAAATATCTAGATCCCAGTATCCATGTGGAATCTTCTCAGAGAATGGCTCAACTCTCCTGCCTGGGAGAAAGGAGCAGAAGGGCTTATTAACAAAACAAAAGATGGAGCTGAGAGCCAGAGAGAAATTCTACCTTTAAAAAAATCGTAAAAATAAAAATTACCCAAGAAAATGAGGAGACAGGAGCAGAGAGAGACAGAGACCTCAGAGACACAGAGACAGGGATAGAAGGCCAGAGGGGCTCCCTACCACACTAGCTTTGCCTGCTGGAGGCTGAATTATGAGTAGAAAATCTTCATTTCCCCTGTGCCCTGAAATATCTAGTTCCCAATATCCATGTGGAATCTTCTCAGAGAATGGCTCAACTCTCCTGCCTGGGAGAAAGGAGCAGAAGGGCTTATTAACAAAACAAAAGATGGAGCTGAGAGCCAGAGAGAAATTCTACCTTTAAAAAAATCGTAAAAAGGAAAAATTACCAAAAAAAATGAGGAGACAGGAGCAGAGAGATACAGAGACTTCAGAGACACAGAGACAGGGATAGAAGGCCAGAGGGGCTCCCTACCACACTAGCTTTGCTTGCTGGCGGCTGAATTATGAGTAGAAATTCTTCATTTCGCCTGTGCCCTGAAATATCTAGTTCTCAGTATCCATGTGGAATCTTCTCAGAGAATGGCTCAACTCTCCTGCCTGGGAGAAAGGAGCAGAAGGGCTTATTAACAAAACAAAAGATGGAGCTGAGAGCCAGAAAGAAATTCTACCTTTAAAAAAATCGTAAAAAGGAAAAATTACCCAAGAAAATGATGAGACAGGAGCAGAGAGAGAGAGAGACCTCAGAGACACAGAGACAGGGATAGAAGGCCAGAGGGGCTACCTACCACACTAGCTTTGCTTGCTGGAGGCTGAATTATGAGTAGAAAATCTTCATTTCGCCTGTGCCCTGAAATATCTAGTTCCCAGTATCCATGTGGAATCTTCTCAGAGAATGGCTCAACTCTCCTGCCTGGGAGAAAGGAGCAGAAGGGCTTATTAACAAAACAAAAGATGGAGCGGAGAGCCGGAGAGAAATTCTACCTTTAAAAAAATCGTAAAAAGGAAAAATTACCAAAAAAAATGAGGAGACAGGAGCAGAGAGAGACAGAGACCTCAGAGACACAGAGACAGGGTAGAAGGCCAGAGGGGCTCCCTACCACACTAGCTTTGCTTGCTGGAGGCTGAATTATGAGTAGAAAATCTTCATTTCGCCTGTGCCCTGAAATATCTAGTTCCCAGTATCCATGTGGAATCTTCTCAGAGAATGGCTCAACTCTCCTGCCTGGGAGAAAGGAGCAGAAGGGCTTATTAACAAAACAAAAGATGGAGCTGAGAGCCAGAGAGAAATTCTACCTTTAAAAAAATCGTAAAAATGAAAAATAACCAAAAAAAAATGAGGAGACAGGAGCAGAGAGAGACAGAGACCTCAGAGACACAGAGACAGGGATAGAAGGCCAGAGGGGCTCCCTACCACACTAGCTTTTCTTGCTGGAGGCTGAATTATGAGTAGAAAATCTTCATTTCGCCTGTGCCCTGAAATATCTAGTTCCCAGTATCCATGTAGAACCTTCTCAGAGAATGGCTCAACTCTCCTGCCTGGGAGAAAGGAGCAGAAGGGCTTATTAACAAAACAAAAGATGGAGCTGAGAGCCAGAGAGAAATTCTACCTTTAAAAAAATTGTAAAAAGGAAAACGTACCCAAAAAACTGAGGAGACAGGAGCAGAGAGAGACAGAGACCTCAGAGACACAGAGACAGGGATAGAATGCCAGAGGGGCTCCCTACCACACTAGCTTTGCTTGCTGGAGGCTGAATTATGAGTAGAAAATCTTCATTTTGCCTGTTCCCTGAAATATCTAATTCACAGTATCCATGTGGAATCTTCTCAAAGAATGGCTCAACTCTCCTGCCTGGGAGAAAGGAGCAGAAGGGCTTATTAACAAAACAAAAGATGGAGCTGAGAGCCAGAGATAAATTCTACCTTTAAAAAAATCGTAAAAATGAAAAATTACCAAAAAAAAATGAGGAGACAGGAGCAGAGAGAGACAGAGACCTCAGAGACACAGAGACAGCTATAGAAGGCCAGAGGGGCTCCCTACCACACTAGCTTTTCTTGCTGGAGGCTGAATTATGAGTAGAAAATCTTCATTTCGCCTGTGCCCTGAAATATCTAGTTCCCAGTATCCATGTAGAACCTTCTCAGAGAATGGCTCAACTCTCCTGCCTGGGAGAAAGGAGCTGAAGGGCTTATTAACAAAACAAAAGATGGAGCTGAGAGCCAGAGAGAAATTCTACCTTTAAAAAAATTGTAAAAAGGAAAACGTACCCAAAAAACTGAGGAGACAGGAGCAGAGAGAGACAGAGACCACAGAGACACAGAGACAGGGATAGAATGCCAGAGGGGCTCCCTACCACACTAGCTTTGCTTGCTGGAGGCTGAATTATGAGTAGAAAATCTTCATTTTGCCTGTGCCCTGAAATATCTAATTCACAGTATCCATGTGGAATCTTCTCAAAGAATGGCTCAACTCTCCTGCCTGGGAGAAAGGAGCAGAAGGGCTTATGAACAAAACAAAAGATGGAGTTGAGAGCCAGAGAGAAACTCTACCTTTAAAAAAATCGTAAAAAGGAAAAATAACCAAAAAAAAATGAGGAGACAGGAGCAGAGAGAGACAGAGATCTCAGAGACACAGAGACAGGGATAGAAGGCCAGAGGGGCTCCCTACCACACTAGCTTTGCTTGCTGGAGGCTGAATTATGAGTAGAAAATCTTGATTTCGCCTGTGCCCTGAAATATCTAGTTCCAGTATCCATGTGGAATCTTCTCAGAGAATGGCTCAACTCTCCTGCCTGGGAGAAAGGAGCAGAAGGGCTTATTAACAAAACAAAAGATGGAGCGGAGAGCCAGAGAGAAATTCTACCTTTAAAAAAATCGTAAAAAGAAAAATTACCAAAAAAAATGAGGAGACAGGAGCAGAGAGAGACAGAGACCTCGGAGACACAGAGACAGGGATAGAAGGAAAGAGGGGCTCCCTACCACACTAGCTTTGCTTGCTGGAGGCTGAATTATGAGTAGAAAATCTTCATTTCGCCTGTGCCCTGAAATATCTAGTTCCCAGTATCCATGTAGAACCTTCTCAGAGAATGGCTCAACTCTCCTGCCTGGGAGAAAGGAGCAGAAGGGCTTATTAACAAAACAAAAGATGGAGCTGAGAGCCAGAGAGAAATTCTACCTTTAAAAAAATTGTAAAAAGGAAAACGTACCCAAAAAACTGAGGAGACAGGAGCAGAGAGAGACAGAGACCTCAGAGACACAGAGACAGGGATAGAATGCCAGAGGGGCTCCCTACCACACTAGCTTTGCTTGCTGGAGGCTGAATTATGAGTAGAAAATCTTCATTTTGCCTGTTCCCTGAAATATCTAATTCACAGTATCCATGTGGAATCTTCTCAAAGAATGGCTCAACTCTCCTGCCTGGGAGAAAGGAGCAGAAGGGCTTATTAACAAAACAAAAGATGGAGCTGAGAGCCAGAGATAAATTCTACCTTTAAAAAAATCGTAAAAATGAAAAATTACCAAAAAAAAATGAGGAGACAGGAGCAGAGAGAGACAGAGACCTCAGAGACACAGAGACAGCTATAGAAGGCCAGAGGGGCTCCCTACCACACTAGCTTTTCTTGCTGGAGGCTGAATTATGAGTAGAAAATCTTCATTTCGCCTGTGCCCTGAAATATCTAGTTCCCAGTATCCATGTAGAACCTTCTCAGAGAATGGCTCAACTCTCCTGCCTGGGAGAAAGGAGCTGAAGGGCTTATTAACAAAACAAAAGATGGAGCTGAGAGCCAGAGAGAAATTCTACCTTTAAAAAAATTGTAAAAAGGAAAACGTACCCAAAAAACTGAGGAGACAGGAGCAGAGAGAGACAGAGACCACAGAGACACAGAGACAGGGATAGAATGCCAGAGGGGCTCCCTACCACACTAGCTTTGCTTGCTGGAGGCTGAATTATGAGTAGAAAATCTTCATTTTGCCTGTGCCCTGAAATATCTAATTCACAGTATCCATGTGGAATCTTCTCAAAGAATGGCTCAACTCTCCTGCCTGGGAGAAAGGAGCAGAAGGGCTTATGAACAAAACAAAAGATGGAGTTGAGAGCCAGAGAGAAACTCTACCTTTAAAAAAATCGTAAAAAGGAAAAATAACCAAAAAAAAATGAGGAGACAGGAGCAGAGAGAGACAGAGATCTCAGAGACACAGAGACAGGGATAGAAGGCCAGAGGGGCTCCCTACCACACTAGCTTTGCTTGCTGGAGGCTGAATTATGAGTAGAAAATCTTGATTTCGCCTGTGCCCTGAAATATCTAGTTCCAGTATCCATGTGGAATCTTCTCAGAGAATGGCTCAACTCTCCTGCCTGGGAGAAAGGAGCAGAAGGGCTTATTAACAAAACAAAAGATGGAGCGGAGAGCCAGAGAGAAATTCTACCTTTAAAAAAATCGTAAAAAGAAAAATTACCAAAAAAAATGAGGAGACAGGAGCAGAGAGAGACAGAGACCTCGGAGACACAGAGACAGGGATAGAAGGAAAGAGGGGCTCCCTACCACACTAGCTTTGCTTGCTGGAGGCTGAATTATGAGTAGAAAATCTTCATTTCGCCTGTGCCCTGAAATATCTAGTTCCCAGTATCCATGTGGAATCTTCTCAGAGAATGGCTCAACTCTCCTGCCTGGGAGAAAGGAGCAGAAGGGCTTATTAACAAAACAAAAGATGGAGCTGAGAGCCAGAGAGAAATTCTACCTTTAAAAAAATCGTAAAAAGGAAAAATTACCCAAGAAAATGAGGAGACAGGATCAGAGAGAGACAGAGACCGCAGAGACACAGAGACAGGGATAGAAGGCCAGAGGGGCTCCCTACCACACTAGCTTTGCCTGCTGGAGGCTGAATTATGAGTAGAAAATCTTCATTTCGCCTGTGCCCTGAAATATCTAGTTCCCAGTATCCATGTGGAATCTTCTCAGAGAATGGCTAAAATCTCCTGCCTGGGAGAAAGGAGCAGAAGGGCTTATTAACAAAACAAAAGATGGAGCTGAGAGCCAGAGAGAAATTCTACCTTTAAAAAAATCGTAAAAAGGAAATATTACCACAAAAAATTGAGGAGACAGGTGCAGAGGGAGACAGAGACCTCAGAGACACAGAGACAGGGATAGAAGGCCAGAGGGGCTCCCTACCACACTAGCTTTGCTTGCTGGAGGCTGAATTATGAGTAGAAAATCTTCATTTCGCCTGTGCCCTGAAATATCTAGTTCCCAGTATCCATGTGGAATCTTCTCAGAGAATGGCTCAACTCTCCTGCCTGGGAGAAAGGAGCAGAAGGGCTTATTAACAAAACAAAAGATGGAGCTGAGAGCCAGAGAGAAATTCTACCTTTAAAAAAATCGTAAAAATGAAAAATTACCAAAAAAAAATGAGGAGACAGGAGCAGAGAGAGACAGAGACCTCAGAGACACAGAGACAGGGATAGAAGGCCAGAGGGGTTCCCTACCACACTAGCGTTGCTTGCTGGAGGCTGAATTATGAGTAGAAAATCTTCATTTCGCCTGTGCCCTGAAATACCTAGTTCCTAGTATCCATGTGTTATCTTCTTAGAGAATGGCTCAACTCTCCTGCCTGGGAGAAAGGAGCAGAAGGGCTTATTAACAAAACAAAAGATGGAGCTGAGAGCCAGAGAGAAATTCTACCTTTAAAAAAATCATAAAAAGGAAAATTTACCAAAAAAAATGAGGAGACAGGAGCAGAGAGAGACAGAGACTTCAGAGACACAGAGACAGGGATAGAAGGCCAGAGGGGCTCCCTACCACACTAGCTTTGCTTGCTGGAGGCTGAATTATGAGTAGAAATTCTTCATTTCGCCTGTGCCCTGAAATATCTAGTTCTCAGTATCCATGTGGAATCTTCTCAGAGAATGGCTCAACTCTCCAGCCTGGGAGAAAGGAGCAGAAGGGCTTATTAACAAAACAAAAGATGGAGCTGAGAGCCAGAGAGAAATTCTACCTTTAAAAAAATCGTAAAAAGGAAAAATTTCCAAAAAAAATGAGGAGACAGGAGCAGAGAGAGACAGAGAACTCAGAGACACAGAGACAGGGATAGAAGGCCAGAGGGTCTCCCTACCACACTAGCTTTGCTTGCTGGACGCTGAATTATGAGTAGAAAATCTTCATTTCGCCTGTGCCCTGAAATATCTAGTTCCCAGTATCCATGTGGAATCTTCTCAGAGAATGGCTCAACTCTCCTGCCTGGGAGAAAGGAGCAGAAGGGCTTATTAACAAAACAAAAGATGGAGCTGAGAGCCAGAGAGAAATTCTACCTTTAAAAAAATCGTAAAAAAGAAAAATTACCAAAAAAATTGAGGAGACAGGAGCAGAGAGAGACAGAGACTTCAGAGACACAGAGACAGGGATAGAAGGCCAGAGGGGCTCCCTACCACACTAGCTTTGCTTGCTGGAGGCTGAATTATGAGTAGAAATTCTTCATTTCGCCTGTGCTCTGAAATATCTAGTTCTAAGTATCCATGTGGAATCTTCTCAGAGAATGGCTCAACTCTCCAGCCTGGGAGAAATGAGCAGAAGGGCTTATTAACAAAACAAAAAATGGAGCTGAGAGCCAGAGAGAAATTCTACCTTTAAAAAAATCGTAAAAAGGAAAAATTTCCAAAAAAAAATGAGGAGACAGGAGCAGAGAGAGACAGAGAACGCAGAGACACAGAGACAGTGATAGAAGGCCAGAGGGGCTCCCTACCACACTAGCTTTGCTTGCTGGAGGCTGAATTATGAGTAGAAAATCTTCATTTCACCTGTGCCCTGAAATATCTAGCTCCCAGTATCCATGTGGAATCTTCTCAGAGAATGGCTCAACTCTCCTGCCTGGGAGAAAGGAGCAGAAGGGCTTATTAACAAAGCAAAGGTGGAGCTGAGAGCCAGAGAGAAATTCTACCTTTAAAAAAATCGTAAAAAGGAAAAATTACCAAAAAAAAGAGGAGACAGCAGTAGAGAGAGACTGAGTCCTCAGAGACACAGAGACAGGGATAGAAGGAAAGAGGGGCTCCCTACCACACTAGCTTTGCTTGCTGGAGGCTGAATTATGAGTAGAAAATCTTCATTTCGCCTGTGCCCTGAAATATCTAGTTCCCAGTATCCATGTGGAATCTTCTGAGAGAATGGCTCAACTCTCCTGCCTGGGAGAAAGGAGCAGAAGGGCTTATTAACAAAACAAAAGATGGAGCTGAGAGCCAGAGAGAAATTCTACCTTTAAAAAAATCGTAAAAAGAAAAATTACCCAAGAAAATGAGGAGACAGGAGCAGAGAGAGACAGAGACCTCAGAGACACAGCGACAGGGATAGAAGGCCAGAGGGGCTCCCTACCACACTAGCTTTGCCTGCTGGAGGCTGAATTATGAGTAGAAAATCTTCATTTCGCCTGTGCCCTGAAATATCTAGTTCCCAGTATCCATGTGGAATCTTCTCAGAGAATGGCTCAACTCTCCTGCCTGGGAGAAAGGAGCAGAAGGGCTGATTAACAAAACAAAAGATGGAGCTGAGAGCCAGAGAGAAATTCTACCTTTAAAAAAATCGTAAAAAGAAAATATTACCACAAAAAATTGAGGAGACAGGAGCAGAGAGAGACTGAGTCCTCAGAGACACAGAGACAGGGATAGAAGGCCAGAGAGGCTCCCTACCACACTAGCTTTGCTTGCTGGAGGCTGAATTATGAGTAGAAAATCTTCATTTCGCCTGTGCCCTGAAATATCTAGTTCCCAGTATCCATGTGGAATCTTCTCAGAGAATGGCTCAACTCTCCTGCCTGGGAGAAAGGAGCAGAAGGGCTTATTAACAAAACAAAAGATGGAGCGGAGAGCCAGAGAGAAATTCTACCTTTAAAAAAATCGTAAAAAGGAAAAATTACCAAAAAAAATGAGGAGACAGGAGCAGAGAGAGACAGAGACCTCAGAGACACAGAGACAGGGATAGAAGGAAAGAGGGGCTCCCTACCACACTAGCTTTGCTTGCTGGAGGCTGAATTATGAGTAGAAAATCTTCATTTCGCCTGTGCCCTGAAATATCTAGTTCCCAGTATCCATGTGGAAACTTCTCAGAGAATGGCTCAACTCTCCTGCCTGGGAGAAAGGAGCAGAAGGGCTTATTAACAAAACAAAAGATGGAGCTGAGAGCCAGAGAGAAATTCTACCTTTAAAAAAATCGTAAAAAGTAAATATTAGCCAAGAAAATGAGGAGACAGGATCAGAGAGAGACAGAGACCTCAGAGACACAGAGACATTGATAGAAGGCCAGAGGGGCTCCCTACCACACTAGCTTTGCCTGCTGGAGGCTGAATTATGAGTAGAAAATCTTCATTTCGCCTGTGCCCTGAAATATCTAGTTCCCAGTATCCATGTGGAATCTTCTCAGAGAATGGCTAAACTCTCCTGCCTGGGAGAAAGGAGCAGAAGGGCTT
This sequence comes from Tupaia tana, assembly GCA_026018925.1. Classification (NCBI taxonomy): domain Eukaryota; kingdom Metazoa; phylum Chordata; class Mammalia; order Scandentia; family Tupaiidae; genus Tupaia; species Tupaia tana. Next base: position 39,008 of record JAKSZU010000706.1, read on the forward strand.
ATTAACAAAACAAAAGATGGAGCTGAGAGCCAGAGAGAAATTCTACCTTTAAAAAAATCGTAAAAAGGAAATATTACCACAAAAAAATTGAGGAGACAGGAGCAGAGAGAGACAGAGACTTCAGAGACACAGAGACAGGGATAGAAGGCCAGAGGGGCTCCCTACCACACTAGCTTTGCTTGCTGGAGGCTGAATTATGAGTAGAAATTCTTCATTTCGCCTGTGCTCTGAAATATCTAGTTCTCAGTATACATGTGGAATCTTCTCAGAGAATGGCTCAACTCTCCAGCCTGGGAGAAAGGAGCAGAAGGGCTTATTAACAAAACAAAAGAAGGAGCTGAGAGCCAGAGAGAAATTCTACCTTTAAAAAAATCGTAAAAAGGAAAAATTACCAAAAAAAAGAGGAGACAGGAGTAGAGAGAGACTGAGTCCTCAGAGACACAGAGACACGGATAGAAGGCCAGAGGGGCTCCCTACCACACTAGCTTTGCTTGCTGGAGGCTGAATTATGAGTAGAAAATCTTGATTTCGCCTGTGCCCTGAAATATCTCGTTCCCAGTAGCCATGTGGAATCTTCTCAGAGAATGGCTCAACTCTCCTGCCTGGGAGAAAGGAGCAGAAGGGCTTATTAACAAAACAAAAGATGGAGCGGAGAGCCAGAGAGAAATACTACCTTTAAAAAAATCGTAAAAATGAAAAATTACCAAAAAAAATGAGGAGACAGGAGCAGAGAGAGACAGAGACCTCAGAGACACAGAGACAGGGATAGAAGGAAAGAGGGGCTCCCTACCACACTAGCTTTGCTTGCTGGAGGCTGAATTATGAGTAGAAAATCTTCATTTCGCCTGTGCCCTGAAATATCTAGTTCCCAGTATCCATGTGGAATCTTCTCAGAGAATGGCTCAACTCTCCTGCCTGGGAGAAAGGAGCAGAAGGGCTTATTAACAAAACAAAAGATGGAGCTGAGAGCCAGAGAGAAATTCTACCTTTAAAAAAATCGTAAAAAGGAAAATTACCCAAGAAAATGAGGAGACAGGAGCAGAGAGAGACAGAGACCTCAGAGACACAGAGACAGGGATAGAAGGCCAGAGGGGCTCCCTACCACACTAGCTTTGCCTGCTGGAGGCTGAATTATGAGTAGAAAATCTTCATTTCGCCTGTGGCTGAAATATCTAGTTCCCAGTATCCATGTGGAATCTTCTCAGAGAATGGCTCAACTATCCTGCCTGGGAGAAAGGAGCAGAAGGGCTTATTAACAAAACAAAAGATAGAGCTGAGAGCCAGAGAGAAATTCTACCTTTAAAAAAATCGTAAAAAGGAAATATTACCACAAAAAATTGAGGAGACAGGGGCAGAGAGAGACTGAGTCCTCAGAGACACAGAGACAGGGATAGAAGGCCAGAGGGGCTCCCTACCACACAAGCTTTGCTTGCTGGAGGCTGAATTATGAGTAGAAAATCTTGATTTCGCCTGTGCCCTGAAATATCTAGTTCCCAGTATCCATGTGGAATCTTCTCAGAGAATGGCTCAACTCTCCTGCCTGGGAGAAAGGAGCAGAAGGGCTTATTAACAAAACAAAAGATGGAGCGGAGAGTCAGAGAAAAATTCTAACTTTAAAAAAATCGTAAAAAGGAAAAATTACCAAAAAAAATGAGGAGACAGGAGCAGAGAGAGACAGAGACCTCAGAGACACAGAGACAGGGATAGAAGGAAAGAGGGGCTCCCTACCACACTAGCTTTGCTTGCTGGAGGCTGAATTATGAGTAGAAAATCTTCATTTCGCCTGTGCCCTGAAATATCTAGTTCCCAGTATCCATGTGGAATCTTCTCAGAGAATGGCTCAACTCTCCTGCCTGGGAGAAAGGAGCAGAAGGCCTTATTAACAAAACAAAAGATGGAGCTGAGAGCCAGAGAGAAATTCTACCTTTAAAAAAATCGTAAAAAGTAAAAATTACCCAAGAAAATGAGGAGACAGGATCAGAGAGAGACAGAGACCTCAGAGACACAGAGACAGGGATAGAAGGCCAGAGGGGCTCCCTACCACACTAGCATTGCCTGCTGGAGGCTGAATTATGAGTAGAAAATCTTCATTTCGCCTGTGCCCTGAAATATCTGCTTCCCAGTATCCATGTGGAATCTTCTCAGAGAATGGCTAAACTCTCCTGCCTGGGAGAAAGGAGCAGAAGGGCTTATTAACAAAACAAAAGATGGAGCTGAGAGCCAGAGAGAAATTCTACCTTTAAAAAAATCGTAAAAAGGAAATATTACCACAAAAAATTGAGGAGACAGGAGCAGAGAGAGACAGAGACCTCAGAGACACAGAGACAGGGATAGAAGGCCAGAGGGGCTCCCTACCACACTAGCTTTGCTTGCTGGAGGCTGAATTATGAGTACAAAATCTTCATTTCGCCTGTGCCCTGAAATATCTTGTTCCCAGTATCCATGTGGAATCTTCTCAGAGAATGGCTCAACTCTCCTGCCTGGGAGAAAGGAGCAGAAGGGCTTATTAACAAAACAAAAGATGGAGCTGAGAGCCAGAGAGAAATTCTACCTTTAAAAAAATCGTAAAAAGGAAAAATTACCACAAAAAATAGAGGAGACAGGAGCAGAAAGAGACAGAGACCTCAGAGACACAGAGACAGGGATAGAAGGCCAGAGGGGCTCCCTACCACACTAGCTTTGCTTGCTGGAGGCTGAATTATGAGTAGAAAATCTTCATTTCGCCTGTGCCCTGAAATATCTAGTTCCCAGTATCCATGTGGAATCTTCTCAGAGAATGGCTCAACTCTCCTGCCTGGGAGAAAGGAGCAGAAGGGCTTATTAACAAAACAAAAGATGGAGCTGAGAGCCAGAGAGAAATTCTACCTTTAAAAAAATCGTAAAAAGGAAAAATTACCAAAAAATATGAGGAGACAGGAGCAGAGAGAGACAGAGACCTCAGAGACACAAAGACAGGGATAGAAGGCCAGAGGGGCTCCCTACCACACTAGCTTTGCTTGCTGGAGGCTGAATTATGAGTAGAAAATCTTCATTTCGCCTGTGCCCTGAAATATCTAGTTCCCAGTATCCATGTAGAACCTTCTCAGAGAATGGCTCAACTCTCCTGCCTGGGAGAAAGGAGCAGAAGGGCTTATTAACAAAACAAAAGATGGAGCTGAGAGCCAGAGAGAAATTCTACCTTTAAAAAAATCGTAAAAAGGAAAAAGTACCCAAAAAACTGAGGAGACAGGAGCAGAGAGAGACAGAGACCTCAGAGACACAGAGACAGGGATAGAAGGCCAGAGGGGCTCCCTACCACACTAGCTTTGCTTGCTGGAGGCTGAATTATGAGTAGAAAATCTTCATTTCGCCTGTGCCCTGAAATATCTAGTTCCCATTATCCATGTGGAATCTTCTCAGAGAATGGCTCAACTCTCCTGCCTGGGAGAAAGGAGCAGAAGGGCTTATTAACAAAACAAAAGATGGAGCTGAGAGCCAGAGAGAAATTCTACCTTTAAAAAAATTATAAAAAGGAAAAATTACCAAAAAAAAATGAGGAGACAGGAGCAGAGAGAGACAGAGACCTCAGAGACACAGAGACAGGGATAGAAGGCCAGAGGGGCTCCCTACCACACTAGCTTTGCTTGCTGGAGGCTGAATTATGAGTAGAAAATCTTCATTTCGCCTGTGCCCTGAAATATCTAGTTCCCAGTATCCATGTGGAATCTTCTCAGAGAATGGCTCAACTCTCCTGCCTGGGAGAAAGGAGCAGAAGGGCTTATTAACAAAACAAAAGATGGAGCTGAGAGCCAGAGAGAAACTCTACCTTTAAAAAAATCGTAAAAAGGAAAAATAACCAAAAAAAATGAGTAGACCAGAGCAGAGAGAGACAGAGACCTCAGAGACACAGAGACAGGGATAGAAGGCCAGAGGGGCTCCCTTCCACACTACCTTTGCTTGCTGGAGGCTGAATTATGAGTAGAAAATCTTCATTTCGCCTGTGCCCTGAAATATGTAGTTCCCAGTATCCATGTGGAATCTTCTCAGAGAATGGCTCAACTCTCCTGCCTTTGAGAAAGGAGCAGAAGGGCTTATTAACAAAACAAAAGATGGAGCTGAGAGCCAGAGAGAAATTCTACCTTTAAAAAAATCTTAAAAAGGAAAAATTACCACAAAAAATTGAGGAGACAGGAGCAGAGAGAGACAGAGATCTCAGAGACACAGAGACAGGGATAGAAGGCCAGAGGGGCTCCCTACCAAACTAGCTTTGCTTGCTGGAGGCTGAATTAAAAGTAGAAAATCTTCATTTCGCCTGTGCCCTGAAATATCTAGTTCTCAGTATCCATGTGGAATCTTCTCAGAGAATGGCTCAACACTCCTGCCTGGGAGAAAGGAGCAGAAGGGCTTATTAACAAAGCAAAGGTGGAGCTGAGAGCCAGAGAGAAATTCTACCTTTAAAAAAATCGTAAAAAGGAAAAATTACCAAAAAAAAGAGGAGACAGGAGTAGAGAGAGACTGAGTCCTCAGAGACACAGAGACACGGATAGAAGGCCAGAGGGGCTCCCTACCACACTAGCTTTGCTTGCTGGAGGCTGAATTATGAGTAGAAAATCTTCATTTCGCCTGTGCCCTGAAATATCTAGTTCCCAGTAGCCATGTGGAATCTTCTCAGAGAATGGCTCAACTCTCCTGCCTGGGAGAAAGGAGCAGAAGGGCTTATTAACAAAACAAAAGATGGAGCGGAGAGCCAGAGAGAAATACTACCTTTAAAAAAATCGTAAAAATGAAAAATTACCAAAAAAAATGAGGAGACAGGAGCAGAGAGAGACAGAGACCTCAGAGACACAGAGACAGGGATAGAAGGAAAGAGGGCCTCCCTACCACACTAGCTTTGCTTGCTGGAGGCTGAATTATGAGTAGAAAATCTTCATTTCGCCTGTGCCCTGAAATATCTAGTTCCCAGTATCCATGTGGAATCTTCTCAGAGAATGGCTCTACTCTCCTGCCTGGGAGAAAGGAGCAGAAGGGCTTATTAACAAAACAAAAGATGGAGCTGAGAGCCAGAGAGAAATTCTACCTTTAAAAAAATCGTAAAAAGGAAAATTACCCAAGAAAATGAGGAGACAGGAGCAGAGAGAGACAGAGACCTCAGAGACACAGAGACAGGGATAGAAGGCCAGAGGGGCTCCCTACCACACTAGCTTTGCCTGCTGGAGGCTGAATTATGAGTAGAAAATCTTCATTTCGCCTGTGGCTGAAATATCTAGTTCCCAGTATCCATGTGGAATCTTCTCAGAGAATGGCTCAACTATCCTGCCTGGGAGAAAGGAGCAGAAGGGCTTATTAACAAAACAAAAGATAGAGCTGAGAGCCAGAGAGAAATTCTACCTTTAAAAAAATCGTAAAAAGGAAATATTACCACAAAAAATTGAGGAGACAGGAGCAGAGAGAGACTGAGTCCTCAGAGACACAGAGACAGGGATAGAAGGCCAGAGGGGCTCCCTACCACACTAGCTTTGCTTGCTGGAGGCTGAATTATGAGTAGAAAATCTTGATTTCGCCTGTGCCCTGAAATATCTAGTTCCCAGTATCCATGTGGAATCTTCTCAGAGAATGGCTCAACTCTCCTGCCTGGGAGAAAGGAGCAGAAGGGCTTATTAACAAAACAAAAGATGGAGCTGAGAGCCAGAGAGAAATTCTACCTTTAAAAAAATCGTAAAAAGTAAAAATTACCCAAGAAAATGAGGAGACAGGATCAGAGAGAGACAGAGACCTCAGAGACACAGAGACAGGGATAGAAGGCCAGAGGGGCTCCCTACCACACTAGCATTGCCTGCTGGAGGCTGAATTATGAGTAGAAAATCTTCATTTCGCCTGTGCCCTGAAATATCTACTTCCCAGTATCCATGTGGAATCTTCTCAGAGAATGGCTAAACTCTCCTGCCTGGGAGAAAGGAGCAGAAGGGCTTATTAACAAAACAAAAGATGGAGCTGAGAGCCAGAGAGAAATTCTACCTTTAAAAAAATCGTAAAAAGGAAATATTACCACAAAAAATTGAGGAGACAGGAGCAGAGAGAGACAGAGACCTCAGAGACACAGAGACAGGGATAGAAGGCCAGAGGGGCTCCCTACCACACTAGCTTTACTTGCTGGAGGCTGAATTATGAGTAGAAAATCTTCATTTCGCCTGTGCCCTGAAATATCTAGTTCCCAGTATCCATGTGGAATCTTCTCAGAGAATGGCTCAACTCTCCTGCCTGGGAGAAAGGAGCAGAAGGGCTTATTAACAAAACAAAAGATGGAGCTGAGAGCCAGAGAGAAATTCTACCTTTAAAAAAATCGTAAAAAGGAAAAATTACCAAAAAAAATGAGACAGGAGCAGAGAGAGACAGAGACCTCAGAGACACAGAGACAGGGATAGAAGGCCAGAGGGGGCTCCCTACCACACTAGCTTTGCCTGCTGGAGGCTGAATTATGAGTAGAAAATCTTCATTTCGCCTGTGGCTGAAATATCTAGTTCCCAGTATCCATGTGGAATCTTCTCAGAGAATGGCTCAACTATCCTGCCTGGGAGAAAGGAGCAGAAGGGCTTATTAACAAAACAAAAGATAGAGCTGAGAGCCAGAGAGAAATTCTACCTTTAAAAAAATTGTAAAAAGGAAATATTACCACAAAAAATTGAGGAGACAGGAGCAGAGAGAGACTGAGTCCTCAGAGACACACAGACAGGGATAGAAGGCCAGAGGGGCTCCCTACCACACTAGCTTTGCTTGCTGGAGGCTGAATTATGAGTAGAAAATCTTGATTTCGCCTGTGCCCTGAAATATCTAGTTCCCAGTATCCATGTGGAATCTTCTCAGAGAATGGCTCAACTCTCCTGCCTGGGAGAAAGGAGCAGAAGGGCTTATTAACAAAACAAAAGATGGAGCGGAGAGCCAGAGAAAAATTCTAACTTTAAAAAAATCGTAAAAAGGAAAAATTACCAAAAAAAATGAGGAGACAGGAGCAGAGAGAGACAGAGACCTCAGAGACACAGAGACAGGGATAGAAGGAAAGAGGGGCTCCCTACCACACTAGCTTTGCTTGCTGGAGGCTGAATTATGAGTAGAAAATCTTCATTTCGCCTGTGCCCTGAAATATCTAGTTCCCAGTATCCATGTGGAATCTTCTCAGAGAATGGCTCAACTCTCCTGCCTGGGAGAAAGGAGCAGAAGGCCTTATTAACAAAACAAAAGATGGAGCTGAGAGCCAGAGAGAAATTCTACCTTTAAAAAAATCGTAAAAAGTAAAAATTACCCATGAAAATGAGGAGACAGGATCAGAGAGAGACAGAGACCTCAGAGACACAGAGACAGGGATAGAAGGCCAGAGGGGCTCCCTACCACACTAGCATTGCCTGCTGGAGGCTGAATTATGAGTAGAAAATCTTCATTTCGCCTGTGCCCTGAAATATCTACTTCCCAGTATCCATGTGGAATCTTCTCAGAGAATCGCTAAACTCTCCTGCCTGGGAGAAAGGAGCAGAAGGGCTTATTAACAAAACAAAAGATGGAGCTGAGAGCCAGAGAGAAATTCTACCTTTAAAAAAATCGTAAAAAGGAAATATTACCACAAAAAATTGAGGAGACAGGAGCAGAGAGAGACAGAGACCTCAGAGACACAGAGACAGGGATAGAAGGCCAGAGGGGCTCCCTACCACACTAGCTTTGCTTGCTGGAGGCTGAATTATGAGTAGAAAATCTTCATTTCGCCTGTGCCCTGAAATATCTAGTTCCCAGTATCCATGTGGAATCTTCTCAGAGAATGGCTCAACTCTCCTGCCTGGGAGAAAGGAGCAGAAGGGCTTATTAACAAAACAAAAGATGGAGCTGAGAGCCAGAGAGAAATTCTACCTTTAAAAAAATCGTAAAAAGGAAAAATTACCAAAAAAAATGAGACAGGAGCAGAGAGAGACAGAGACCTCAGAGACACAGAGACAGGGATAGAAGGCCAGAGGGGCTCCCTACCACACTAGCGTTGCTTGCTGGAGGCTGAATTATGAGTAGAAAATCTTCATTTCGCCTGTGCCCTGAAATATCTAGTTCCTAGTATCCATGTGTTATCTTCTCAGAGAATGGCTCAACTCTCCTGCCTGGGAGAAAGGAGCAGAAGGGCTTATTAACAAAACAAAAGATGGAGCTGAGAGCCAGAGAGAAATTCTACCTTTAAAAAAATCGTAAAAAGGAAAATTTACCAAAAAAAATGAGGAGACAGGAGCAGAGAGAGACAGAGACCTCAGAGAAACAGAGACAGGGATAGAAGGCCAGAGGGGCTCCCTACCACACTAGCTTTGCTTGCTGGAGGCTGAATTATGAGTAGAAATTCTTCATTTCGCCTGTGCCCTGAAATATCTAGTTCCCAGTATCCATGTGGAATCTTCTCAGAGAATGGCTCAACTCTCCAGCCTGGGAGAAAGGAGCAGAAGGGCTTATTAACAAAACAAAAGATGGAGCTGAGAGCCAGAGAGAAATTCTACCTTTAAAAAAATCGTAAAATGGAAAAATTTCCAAAAAAAATGAGGAGACAGGAGCAGAGAGAGACAGAGACCTCAGAGACACAGAGACAGGGATAGAAGGCCAGAGGGGCTCCCTACCACACTAGATTTGCTTGCTGGAGGCTGAATTATGAGTACAAAATCTTCATTTCGCCTGTGCCCTGAAATATCTTGTTCCCAGTATCCATGTGGAATCTTCTCAGAGAATGGCTCAACTCTCCTGCCTGGGAGAAAGGAGCAGAAGGGCTTATTAACAAAACAAAAGATGGAGCTGAGAGCCAGAGAGAAATTCTACCTTTAAAAAAATCGTAAAAAGGAAAAATTACCACAAAAAATAGAGGAGACAGGAGCAGAGAGAGACAGAGACCTCAGAGACACAGAGACAGGGATAGAAGGCCAGAGGGGCTCCCTACCACACTAGCTTTGCTTGCTGGAGGCTGAATTATGAGTAGAAAATCTTCATTTTGCCTGTGCCCTGAAATATCTAGTTCCCAGTATCCATGTGGAATCTTCTCAGAGAATGGCTCAACTCTCCTGCCTGGGAGAAAGGAGCAGAAGGGCTTATTAACAAAACAAAAGATGGAGCTGAGAGCCAGAGAGAAATTCTACCTTTAAAAAAATCGTAAAAAGGAAAAATTACCAAAAAATATGAGGAGACAGGAGCAGAGAGAGACAGAGACCTCAGAGACACAGAGACAGGGATAGAAGGCCAGAGGGGCTCCCTACCACACTAGCTTTGCTTGCTGGAGGCTGAATTATGAGTAGAAAATCTTCATTTCGCCTGTGCCCTGAAATATCTAGTTCCCAGTATCCATGTAGAACCTTCTCAGAGAATGGCTCAACTCTCCTGCCTGGGAGAAAGGAGCAGAAGGGCTTATTAACAAAACAAAAGATGGAGCTGAGAGCCAGAGAGAAATTCTACCTTTAAAAAAATCGTAAAAAGAAAAAGTACCCAAAAAACTGAGGAGACAGGAGCAGAGAGAGACAGAGACCTCAGAGACACAGAGACAGGGATAGAAGGCCAGAGGGGCTCCCTACCACACTAGCTTTGCTTGCTGGAGGCTGAATTATGAGTAGAAAATCTTCATTTCGCCTGTGCCCTGAAATATCTAGT
>JAKSZU010000707.1:0-48612 GCA_026018925.1 Tupaia tana
TGGGGTATGAGTGGGAGCGAATCGCAGGGCCGGTCTTGGAGAGCGCTCACAGCATTGCCAAGGACACAGAGGTTGGACACCAACATCTAACCTCATTTATGGATATGAAAACAAGCACGGAGGGACTGAGGTGCTTCACAGCCAAACTCAGAGCCTGGCTCCAGATTTCTTCCTTGCTATGCCACAGAGCTCCCTGAGTTCACCCAGGAACTGGACAAATGGTCCTCCAGGGAGTATTAATTCCACAGAGCTCCCTGAGTTCACCCAGGAACTGGACAAATGATCCTCCAGGGAGTATTAATTCCACAGAGCTCCCTGAGTGCACCCAGGAACTGGACAAATGGTCCTCCGGGGAATGTATTAATTCCACAGAGCTCCCTGAGTGCACCCAGGAACTGGACAAATGGTCCTCCAGGGAGTATTAATTCCACAGAGCTCCCTGAGTGCACCCAGGAACTGGACAAATGGTCCTCCAGAGAGTATTAATTCCACAGAGCTCCCTGAGTGCACCCAGGAACTGGACAAATGGTCCTCTGGGGAATGTATTAATTTGTGGCACACCTTCTATGCACTCTGCAAATCCGCACAAGAATGAACTAGTAGGAATCGTAGTTCTGTAGTTGCTCAGGCTAATGAGAAAGAATAACAAGTAAATCCATTTTAAAACAAAGGTAAGCTTGGACAGGCGTCAGAAGAGCAGAAATACGAGACCCTTACCTGTGGAATGGGGGCTGATGAAGGACAGCAATGCTGAAGGAATCTTCATCCATACTGTAAGTGAGTTCTAAATAAAGAATGTGAATATTTAAGGTGAAAAAAAACCTCCCTTTTCTGGACCATTCCAGCTCATGGAACAGGAAATGCAGAGCACAGAGTGAGAAGAATCTGGGTCACAATGGGGTCACGACAGAACATCAGAAACTATCACCTGTGTTTATATTGCTGCCTGGAGAGAGATGCTAGTCCTGTCACAGGGAGTTCAGCCTGCTTTGGGGATGAGCCACTCGGACTCAGCTTATGTGAGATCATGCAAGACACAGCGCAGTGAACGTCTCTAACAGAGCAAGGATTTCCCAAATTTATCGTGTGCCTCTGGTAAGTATCACAAGAGATGAGAGTGCTTTTTTGTTTGTTTTTAAGACAGATCTTTGCTATTGGTCACGTGTGCTCACGTGAGACAGGAGAAATCACCACCACCACACCCCCCACACCGGGGGATGGCCACACTGCAATCCCTTCACCTCTATTTTTCTCCTCTCAGGATTTTGGGCGGGCACGCATGCACATGCGCCTGGTGTGAGTTTTAAGCTGCCAGGTCTGGGCCTCAAATCCTCCGTTGGCTACATGGGAGGCCAGTGATGTAACCATCACGCCATCTGCTGGTCCTACGAGAGTGCAATTTTGTGAAACACGAAGAACAGGACTGGAATTAAGTTGTGAGGGAAAACGGTTTAAATTTTATGGGTGGGGGTTTACTGAGGACATGGAGTGGGAACTGCAGGAAGGACCTCAGCAGGTGAACAGTCACTTCTCTGTGTTCAGCTCACAGCTGTTCCATGTCCCAGCCACGACCCCAGTGCTATCCTCTTTTTTTTTTGAGAAGTTTTTGCTATAGGGCACGTGCGCTCGCCAGAAAGACAGAGAGAGACAGAGAGACAGAAAGTGAGAAATCACTCCCCAGAGGGATGGCCACGCCGTAATCACTTCTCCATTCTCCTCTTGGAATCTCGAACATGCATGCACCGCACATGCGCCTGGCATGAGTTTAAGCCACCGGGTCCGGGACGAGAACTGCGGTCGACTATGTGGGAGTTCAGCAACATAACCATTATGCTAACTGCTGGTCCCTCCTCTTCTTGATTCTAGATTTGGGTGCTGCTGTCTTTCCACTGGGCTCAGCACGGACACTCCTATGGTTGCCCACCTATTGCAGTCAATGTTCAGTATCCTGTGGCTTCTCCTGCCCCCTAGTTTTCCTTGCACTTTTACTCTGTTCCTTTAGCTTCTACTGTACCGTGTTGAGTCTCTGTGACTTAGTTAAAATTGTCACAGAGGAGGCCAGCAGGTGGCATGGTGGTTAGAATGCCAGATTCCCACATGACCAACCACGGTTCCAGTCTCAGACTTAGAGGCTTGAAAATCATTCCAGGTGCATGTGCGCGGGTGCCCAAAATCCCAGGAAGAGAAGGGATTACCGTGTGGCCAGCCCCTTTAGTGGTGATTTCTCACATTCCCTCTCTGTCTCATGTGCTCTATGGTGAAAACCTAAAATAAACAAAAAGTGGCAAGGATGAGAGCTGACAGTGGAACAGCAAGAAAACATGAAGTTCATCTGTTACCAGTTCCGACACCATGAGCTCCAAGGTGGGGTGATTCGCTCTTGAACTATTTAGGCGGATACTCCTTTCAAGATGACTGTCAAGCTTTAGTTGAGATGGGGGAGGAATATTGGGTCATCATTTTAGAAAGATCATTCTGCCACCGTGGAGTGAGTGGATTGGCTGCGATGTGAATTAGGGAACGTAAGGTCTATTGCTAACAGGTAGTGGGAAATGACAACTAGATGCCAGCGTCGGTGGAGATGGAGAGGAGAGAATGGATTGATCTGAGACACGAGAACTAGGGAGAGTATTTTACACAGGGTCCGACCAAGAAAACAGAAATGATTCCTGGAACTAGCCAGTGGGGAGTGTGTGTGTATGCAACACCCTGGTTTCTCCTTCTCTCACCCTCCAGTCTCCCATGAGGATTGACGCTGGCCTGAGAAGCCAGAACCCAGCTGATAGGACTCCCTGGGAAAAAGCACAGCATGCATGTGAGAGATAACAGGCCAAGGTAGCTATACCAGATACGTGTAACTGGTTGTATGATCCCTACGGGCTAATTTAGGAGAATTTAGGAAAAATGGGCCCTGCAAGAAGTAGGATAAACCTGGGTTTGGAGATAGGAAGTTTGAATAGCCTAGGTAGGTACATGGAGTAGACAGTTGGAAATGGGAGTCTCACACTTAAGACGGAATTCAGAGACGGTGAGATGTGTGGGAATTATAACGGTGACTGCTGAGGTTAAGAATGTGAATTAGATCCTGTTGGGTGAGTTAGAGCATTTACAAATGTTTATTACAATGAACCACTGTTTATTTTATAGATTTTTCTTTTTTTATTATTATTTTTAATTTGCTATAGGGCCCATGCACTCCCCAGAGAGAAAGAGACAGTAAGAAAGAGAGAGAGAGAGAGAAAGGGAGAAAGCAAGCTGCCACGTCTGGTACTCAAACCACAAATGGCCATGTGGGAGTCCAGCACCTTAACCATCACACCACCTGCTGGCCCTCAATCACTGTACCTCTTTACAGCATGCAAATAAATGTACTCAGCATAAGTACACTGTATATTAGTCCAAAGATGTTACTAAATACATTATCATCAACAGATCATTTTCCATTTTTCTGTCCATTAAATATTTCGCTTCCCTCCCTTGATTCCATCCATCCATCCCAGCTCACTCTCCTCTCATGCTGTTGTTTGTATCCACATTTGCTCTTCAGTTTCTGCCACAGAGTGCAGACCTTTGGTACATATTAAGTGGGGACATACAATGTCTCTTTTTCATAGTCTGACTTGCTTCACTCAGACTTTCTTCCATATTCATCCATTTTCTATCAAATGCCAGGGTCTCATTATTTCTTATGGCTGAGTAGTATTGCATAGTGCATATGTGCCACACTTTTTTGATAATCTGTTCTTGGACATTTGGGTTGATTCTGTGTCTTAGCAATTTTGAATAATGCTGCAATAAACATAGATGTGCAAGTGTTTTTTAAACTGAGAATATCCCTATCCTTTGGGTAGATGCCCAGGAGTGGAATTGCTGGATCATATGGTAGTTCTATTTGTAGGTCATTGAGGAACCTCCATATTGTTCTCCACAGTGGCTATATTAATTTATGTTCCCACCAACAGTGTAGGAGGGTTCCCTTTTCACAACAGCTTCACCAGCATTTTTTTAATCTTAGACATTTTGACTGGGATTAGGTGGCATCTCATTGTGGTTTTGATTTGCATCTCCCTTATAACAAGGGATGTGGCTTTTTGGCTGTTCATATGTCTTCCTTAGAGAGTTGTTTGATTAGTTCATTTGCCCATCTTTTAATTAGGTTGATTTTTTCTTTCTTTCTTTCTTTCTTTCTTTCTTTCTTTCTTTCTTTTTTTTTTTTTTTTTTTTTTTTTGGTGGGTAAACTGTTTGAGTTCCCTGACATTCTGATTATCAATCCCTTATATGAGGCAGTTTGTAAATATATTCTCCTAGTCTGAGGGTTGTCTCTTCACTCTAATTGTTCCTTTTGCTGTGCAGAAGCTTTTTTAACCTGATGTAACCTCACTCGTCTATTATGGGGATTTTTGCCTGTACTTTGAGAGTCTTATTTAAGAAGTCTTTGCCTACTCTGATGTTTACAAGAGTTTTCCCTGTTTTTTTTTTTTTTTTTAATCAACTGTTTTATAGTTTGAGGTTTTATGTTTAGAACTTTGATTCATTTTGAATTGATTTTGATTCATGGTGAGAGATAGGGGTCCAGTTTCATTTCTCTGCAGGTGGATATCCAGTTTTTCCAGCACCATTTGCTGAAGACATTGTCTTTTCCCCACTGGATTGTCTTGTGCCCTTTGTGAAAAATAAGTTGGCTGTATGTTTGGGGGTTTATTTCTGGGTTCTCAGTTCTGTCCCATTGGTCTACATGCCTGTTTCTGTGTTGCTACCATGCTCTTTTCATATCATAGTTTTGTAATGTATCTTGGGGTCAGGAAGTGAGATGCCTTCTACTTTATTTTTTTGCACAGCATTGCTTTGGCAATATAGGGCCTTTTATGAAATTTCCAGAGAAATTTTATGATTGCTTTAATTCTTTGAATAATGTCTCTGATAATATAATTTGATTGCATTAAATTTGCAAATTAGTTTGGGCAAAATTGACATGTGGATTATATTAATTCTTCCAATCAAGGCACATGAGATGTCCTTCTCCTTTTTTTGTATCATTTTCAGTTTTATAGTTTTTTTTTTTTTTTTTTTTTTTTTTTTTTTTTTTTTTTTTTTTTTTTTTTTTTTTTTGCCATAGGGTGCGTGTGCTTGCCAGAAAGACAGAGAGACAGAAAGCGAGAAATCACCCCCCAGGGGGGATGGCCATGCTGCAATCCCTTCTCCTCCGTTCTCCTCTCGGGATTTTGGGCACGCAAGCACTCGCGCCCAGCGTGTGTTTAAGCCACTGGGTTCGGGACTGGAACCGCGGTCGACTACATGGGAGTACAGCGACATAGCCATTATGCCAACTTCTGGTCCCAGTATTATAGTTTTTCATAACTTTCCTTGTAGAGGTCTGCAACTTTTTTGGTTAGGTTTATTCACAGGTATATTATTTTTTTGTGTGCCTATTGTAAATGGGACTACTATGGACCAGCAGATGGTATAATGGTTATATCGCTAGACTCCCACAAAGTTGACCATGGTTTGAGTACCAGACCTGACAGGTTAAACTCACACTGGGTGTGTATGCATGCCCAAGATCCTGAGAGGAGAATGGAGGAGAAGGGTTTGCAAGTGTGGCCATCCCCCTGGTGGATTGACTTCTTGCTTTTTGTCTCTCTGTCTCTGTTTTTCCAGCGAGCGCACATGCCCAACAGCAAAAACATCTCTTAGAAAGATAATAAAAATTTAAAAATAAAATAAATGGGATTGCTTTCCTCAATTCTATCTCAGTCTCTTCATTGATGGTAGATAGAAATGTTATATATTTTATATGCTGATTTTACATCTTGCCATTTTACTGTATTCATTTATCACTTCCAGGAGTTTTATTATTATTATTATTTTGGGTTTTCTATGTATATAACCATTTTATCTGCAAATATAGTTTCACATCTTCTTTCCTATTTGTGTACCCTTTATTTTATTCTAACCTGATGCATTTGCTAAGATTTCCAGTACTGTATTGCAAAGGAGTGAAGAGAGAGGGCAGCCTTATCTTACTCCAATTTTAGCTCTTCCACATTGAGTATAGTTAGCTATGGGTTTTTCATAGATAGCTTTTATAATGTTGAGAAATGTCCCTTCTATGCTGAGCGTCTTAACCATGAAGGAATGTTGTATTTTATCAAATGCTTTTTCTGCATCAGATGATATATGGTTTTTATCTTTATTATTATTATTATTATTAATTTAGAGAGATTTTTGCTTTAGGGAGCATGAGCTAACCAGAGTGACAGAGACAGAAAGTGAGAAATCACCTCCCAAGGGGGATGGTAGTGCTGCAATCCATCCTCCTCCATTCTCATCTTGGGATCTGGGCATGCACACACACATGCCTGGTGTGAGTTTTAAGCCACGGGTCTGAGACTCAAACCACGGTCAACTACGTGGGAGTCCAGTGACATAACCATTACACCATCTGTTGGTCCCTGGTTTTTATCTTTCCTTCTGTTAAAGTGATGCATTACATTTATGGTTTTGAGGATCTTGATTTTGCATCCCTGGAATATAGCCTACCTGGTCCTGGTGTATAATCAATGTGTTATTGGATACAATTTGCCTGTATCTTGTTGAGAAGTTTGCATCTGTATTCATTAGGGATAATTGTCTGTGTTTTTTGTTTGTTTGTTTGTTTGTTTTTTGGTTAGTCTGTGTTTTTTGTTTGTTTGTTTGTTTTTTGGTTATAGCCTCCTATGTTTTTGGAATGAGGGTTTTGGAGGCTTCATAGAATGAAGTTGGGAGTGTTCCTGCCTTTTGGGTCTTTAGAAATAGTTAAAGGAATTAGCTCTTTTTAAAAAGTTTTGTAGAATTCAGAAGTGAGGCTGTCAGGACCTGGGCTTTTCTTTGTTGGGAGACTATTTATTACTGATTTGATCTCACTGCTTTTTATTTGTCCAATCAGGCTTTCTATGTCTTCCAGGCTCAATCTTGGTGGATTATATGTGCCCAGAAATTTGTCCATCTCATGTAGGTTTTCTTGTTTTTGGTATATAGTCACATGTAGTATTCTCTCATGATCTTTTGTATTTCTATTATGTCTGTTGTAATGTTGCCTCTTTCATTGCCGGTTTGCACTGGTTTTCAGTCATCTTATGGAGTACATGCTTCTTCCCATTTAGAATAATTCTGTTCTAAACATCCACCAGGTGTGTTTTTAGATTCAGGTGTTTGGATCCTGTAACGACCTTTCAGGATGAGATATACTTGGGCCTGGGTGGAAATACGTAACTATGAAAGAAGCTGAAGCTGTGTGCTGGGCTGTGCACAATGTGCAGGCTAGTAAACGGTGCAATCTGAAAGTAGCTGGCTCTCTGTTTCTGCTGCACCCGCAGATGGAATTGTGAATGCAATGGCGGGGGTCGTGGGACAGGAAAAGAATCCCAAAGCCTACCTGTGTAGCAGGGGAACACCCATGGAGAAGTTCCCTGCTGCTCTCCTTCAGCACTTGGCTCTCTGTGGATGGAATTCGTGAGGGGGCAGGCAGGTTGGGGGTGGTGATGTAAATACAAAATGCCTGTGGGGTTCTCTTTGTAGAGGTTTAGTGGGAGAAGGAAGGAGACAGGTAAAAAAAGCTCCGAGACTCAGAAAAGGGTATATTACACATTTCTTGCATTGCACCAATGCTTTGGAACAAACTAACTGGCTTTATACCTCACTTCAGAAGCACAAATTATAAGCTAATTCTCATCATTCTTTTCTGAGGGGCACTTTTTGTGATATTTCAGAACTGTAGTTTTCTTTCAAAACTGTTTACTGTCAAGCATTTCCTCATATGCTTTTTGGCTATTCGTATGTCTTCCTTAGAGAGACTTTTGTTCAGCTCATTTTCCCATACTACTCAGCCATAAAAAATAACAAGGCCCTGGAATTTGATAGAAAGTGGTCAGATACGGAGGATATATTGCTGAGTGAAGTAAGCCAGGATATGAAAGAAAGATATTGTATGTATCCACTCAATATATACCGACTATCAGCATTCTATGATAGTGAAAAAAAATTGGAGGACATAAAAGCAGTGAAGATACTTAATGAGAATAGGACAGTGTGGAATGGGGGAAGTGAAGAGAAGAGGATAGAGAAAGATAACAAATGAACAATAGAGAGGTAGGACATTAGTGAGAAACAGATATGGCTTATTAACTGTTGATGTTGACATGTATAGTATTCTCAACTGGATTTGTCTGAGAAGTATTTCATGATGGGCAAAGTATTTGTACAAGCAACATGAGAAATAGCGATGGACTGTCTTAAAAAATAATTAGAATAATAATAATGATTGGGGAAAACATAGAAAAGATATTGAATGTTGAAGCGGGGAGATTAATGTCTCTGTACTGACTGACATGCATGGCATTCCCTTTTGAAAAAGTAATGTAATACAATGTAAAGTTATATGTAATTCAATGTAATATAAAGAAGAATATGATGATAATAAAAAAAAAAAAAAAAAAAAAACTGTTTACTGTCAGAGATTCAGTACAACCAACGACCGTTCCCACGTCTACTGGCTTCTTTTTCTTTTTTTCTTTCTTTTTTTTTTTTTGGAGAGGTTTTTTTTTTTTTTTTTTTTTTTTTTTTTTGCTATAGGGCGCGTGCGCTCGCCAGACACACAGAGAGAGACAGAGAGATAGAAAGCAGGAAATCACCCCCCAGGGGGGATGGCCACGCTGCAATCCCTTCTCCTCCATTCTCCTCTCGGGATCTTGGGCACGCACGCACACGCGCCCGGCGTGAGTTTAAGCCGCCGGGTCCGGGACCCGAACCGCGGTCGACTACATGGGAGTCCAGCGACATAGCCATTACGCTAACTGCTGGTCCTGTCTACTGGCTTCTTTGAAAAGCGCACATACATTGAAATTCTAATAGGGTCAGGAAAACTGGGAAGGGATTGAAAGATAAACCATGTCACATTGGATTCTAGATTCTTGGTCTCTCATTCAAACCACTTGTTGAAAGTAGGCTGACAGGGAAGGCTATTACCCTTCCTTCCCTTTCACGAATTATGGAGCAAAGAGATCCAGACACTGCACAAGAGTCAGAACCAAACACCTTTGGATTTTTTTTTTCCTTAATGAGACAGGGTGTGCAGGTGGTATCTTTAACGGAGTCTCTCCATGTCTTGATTTTCTTGTTCCAGCTCCTGGCTAGCTAGGATTCCAGGTGCATGCTAGTGCCCAGACTGCTGAGGGTGGTCTGGGAACTGAACCAGACTCACACACAACAACTGAGCACTGGTGCCCTACACTTGTGCCACTGTGGCTGGGTCTCTTTTAGAAACTTTTTGAGCAGCATGACCTTATAGATACTTTAGATTCTCCATAATTAAAATATTCATTGAAAAACATAATGGAGGGACCAACAGTTGGTGTAATGGCTATGTCGCTGGACTCCCATGTAGTCGACCAGAGTTCGAGTCCTGGACCTGGTGGCTTAAACTCACGCCAGGCGCGTGTGCATGCGTGCCCAAGATCCCAAGAGGAGAATGGAGGAGAAGGGATTGTGGTGTGGCCATCCCTCCTGGGGAGTGATTTCTCGCTTTCTGTCTCTCTGTCTCTCTCTGTCTTTCTGGCAGACGCACATGCCCTATAGCGAAAACCTCTCCAAAAAAAGAAAAAAAAACCACTTAATGGAAGATTAAAGAAATCCAACTGCCAACATGTCAGATGAAAACTGAACCCATATTTTTTTTCATCCTATTTCTATAGCGATCCAATGTTTGTAGAACTTTAAGACCACTATCTGGCTCTCTCTTTTGAAGAATGTATTACTTTTGAAAACAAAACAAAACACCAAAACAAAATTTGTCTGTTTTTATGTTGAGCTGAACAACGAGCCCAAATTCCAAACTTTATCAGATAAAGGAAGCATTTCTGCTCATTTAAGGATCTGCTCAGGCAGAAGTGGAGTTTTTCCAGGTCTATGTTGGTCCAGACACCAGATCAAGCCAGCTGTAGCGGCTGAGTGGACACCAACATAGCAGCAATTGCTGCATGTTTGCTCAACATCAAGATTTAGTTCTTCAAACCTCCCCTTTCTGCCTTGTCCACACAGTATCACCACACACATCTTTTCCCACTTGGCCTCTGGCCAGTCACGGGCAAATGACTGCAAGAGCGTTTAGCAATGGTAAGTTCTTTTCAGTGCACACTACACACAATTTTACTAGAAGGGACTTAAGGTGACAATAAACGTTATGACAATTATTTAAAAAATAAATAAAGGAATTTGGGCCAGCAGATGGCATGGAGGTTAGGGTGGCTGGATCCCACATGGTCAACTGCATGGCTCATGTCCTAGACCTGTTGGCTTGACAATCACACCATGTGCATGTGTGCCTAAAGTTCTGAGAGGAGAATGGAGGAGGAGGGATTGTGGCATGGCCATTCCTCCCTACCCCGGGGAGTGATTTCTCACTTACCCTCTGCCTCTCCAGTGAGCATATGCACCCTATAGCAAACTAAACAACAACAACAACACATACACAGGAATTTAAGGCATAAGATAGTAAGAACAAGACTTAGGAAATCAGGCCTTCAGCCCTTCTCTGTGTAGGGTGAAGCAACCTTGTTAAGGGAGCCCTGGAACCATTGCGGTACCTCATGTCTGTGCTGCTGCAGTGAGAGCTTCTCTCCAGAGCTCGGGTTTTTTGCACCACTAGGATTCCTTCTGAGCACTCTGAAACCAAGTGCTCTGGGTTCTTTTCTCAAAGATTTTTGACCAACTGTTCTTTCTGCATTTATTCTCTATGCACTCCAGCTATAGAATTTCTGGACTTCTGAGGTGAAGAAACAAAGACTTTGCTTTAGAGGAGTGATTCCCAAAATGTGGCTTTTTACTTGGTTTTCAAACTCAAGTTTATCTCCTCAAATGCAAATACAGGAGATGATACAATGATTATGTTACTGGATTCCCAGCGGAATGTGGTTTGAGTCCTAGACCCGATGGCTTAAAACTCATGCCAAGTGTGTGTGTGTGTGTGTGTGTGCCCAAAATCCTGAGAGGAGAATGGAGAAGAAGGGATTGAGACATGGCCATATCCCAAGGGGTGATTTCTTACTTTCTGTCTCTGTCTCTCTCTATTATTCCAGCAAGCACATATGGCCTATAGCAAAATTTATCTTTAGAAAAGAATGCAAATACATATTTTGCTTTATACTAGAAAGCCGGAGTGGATCAGTTGTTCAATCTTTTATTTTTAAGAGATATTTTTGCTATAGGGCTTGTGCACTTGTTGGAGAGACAGAGAGAAACAGGGAGACAGAAAGCAAAAATCACCCCCTGGGGGGATGGCTACCATGCAATCCCTTCTCCTTCATTCCCTTCTCAGGATTTTGGGCACCCATACACACATATCTGATGTGTTTCTAGCCACCAGGTCCGGGACTTGAACAGCAGTTGACAATGTGGGAGTCCAGCACCTTAACCACTACACCACCTGCTGGCCCCCAGACCTCAGTATTTTCATTACATATTCTGTATTGTACACACAGCCCTATTTCTGGGCAAATAACAGAAAAAAGTCAGTAATTTCTTTCCAAGATCAGACATTTAGTCAATGGTCACCTGGCATGAAAGACAACATGTTTATTTTTATAGTCACTACCTGTGCTTTTTGGCTATCCTTTAAAGTTTGCTATAATGTAACAGTTCTTAAGATCTTCAATGGTCACCTGGGAAAGATGGGAAAGTAGAGAAAGATGAGGCAGCCTCTACCCTGGAAACTGAAAATCAAGCTGACACAGTTGGTACCTGGTATAGTTTCACAAATGTATCTGTTGTGGATGGAATGTGGTGTATCTCCCCTTTCCAAATTCATGTGCTGGAGCCCTATTGTCCAATGTGGTGGTATTTGAGGTGGGGCTTTGGAAGGTAATTAGGTTTAGATAACATCCTGAGGGTGGGGTCCCCATGATGAGATTAGTGTCCCTGTAAGAAGAGGAAGAGAGACCAGATTGCCCGCACACCCCCACGATGTGAGGACACAGTGAGAACGCAGTTATCTGCAAGTTACAAAGGAGGACCCACCAGAAATGCAATCTGTCCACACCTTCATCTTGGACTTTCTAGCCTTCAGAACTGTGAGAAATAAATGACTGTTGTTTAGGTCACCCAGTCTGGGGTAGCTTGTTATAGCAGCCTGAGGTGACTAAGACAGTATCTGTGTAAGTTGTACCCAGATAGACTAGCTGTGTTCACTCTCAGCCATCCTCCTATGACGGCACTGTGGAGCTCAGGAGCCAACAGCATGGCAGACATTCTATATTCCACGGAGAACTGTTTACAAGGCAATTTCCTTTTTTTTTGGAGAGGTTTATCACTATAGGGCACGTGCGCTCACCAGACAGACAGAGACAGAGAGACAGAAAGCGAGAAATCACCCCCCAGAGGGGATGGTCACACCACAATCCCTTTTCCTCCATTCTCCTCTTGGGATGTTGGACACGCATGCACACGCACCTGGCGTGAGTTTTAAGCCACCGGGTCTGGGACACAAACTGTGGTTGACTACGTGGGAGTCCAGCGACATAGCCATTATGCTAACTACTGGTTCTCGACAATTTCCTTTTGAGAAACAATGCCACGACAGACATTAAAATGAAACAAAAGCATATAATAATAACAGGTGGGTCCTTCTAACATCTGTTTGATGGTCCACACATAGTCCCCTAAAGTGGGTGCCTTGGTATTTGGAATTTATCCTCTAGGTTATGAGGAAAAGTTATTTCTTTTCTTTTTTTAAAAAAAAATAATTATTTAACTTATTTTTTTATTTATTCACTCATTTGTTTTAATTTGATCAGAGAGAGACAAAGAGAAAGAGAGAGGGAAAATGAGAAAGCAAGTCACCAATCTGGGACTTGAACCAGGGTCAGCTATGTGGGAGTGTCCAGTGCTTTAACCACCACACCACCTGCTGGTCCCAAGGAAGAAGAGTTATTTCTGCTAATCACATCCTGAATCCCAGTGCTGGGACTCCATTGAGCAGACACTGAGAAGCTGAGATGCAGTAGTGGCAAATGGACCACTCTGGCTCGCAACCAACGAAGATGATACAACCTTTGTCAAGGCTTTCAGGGCTATTGTAATGCTAGGTCTAACTTACAAATCAAGAAACATTTACATGTAATGAGGGTAATAATGTTGATTCAGCAGAAATTTATCTCACCCATTTTTTTTTTTCTTTTTTACTAATTTGTCAGAAGGCATGTTACTTGCCTGAGAGAGACAGAGGGAAAGCAAGCAAGGAAGCACCCCCACCCCCTCATGGGGCATAGTCATACCACCATCCCTTCTCCTCCATCTTTCCTTTCTTTCAGTATTTTGGGCACACATGCACACATGCCTGGCTTATTTCCCAAATTGCTAGGAATTTAAATGCCCAGTTGCTCATGTGGGATCAGCTACCCTAACCAGCAGGCCATGCACTGGCCCTTCTTGGCTGTTTTCTAAGAGCAGACAGACCTTACTATTCTCCCAAAGTTCTACTAAACTCCCTCACAGTCCTCAGCACTTGTGAATCAAGCCCTGGAACCCTGTTGATGCTGTTGAGAGGTCAAGAGAGGGCACCCTTTCCTGGGTTAAAGGGTGAGGCCCTGCAAAAGAAATCAGCCTGGGACATGGGAAATGTGTCAGACTGCAAAGTGGGATGAGGTGGCACATGGTTGGGGATGGTGCCTGTCAGAAGGCTATACTGTCCAGTCTACTCTTAAAAAGATGGGTCTCCCCATTTCAGCTGCTCCCCCCACCACAGGCACCTGTTAAGTGCCAGCCTGAGTGCGGCAGAATGGGAACAGGAGAGAAAGACCATGCCCTCTGTTGAGTGGATGTTAACAGGTATGGGCCCAGTAACTCTCCTTGCTTGTGATTCTAAAATGGAGGCTGGGAACAGGCCAAGTTCAAAAGGCTAAGACAACCCTGAAACAACTCTGCGCTGTGAATTTGGAATTGAGGGGTTTGCCTTATTTAAGGTTGGCTTATCTTAAAAAAATTTAATACAATAATAAGCCTTTTTTTCAATTTATTTATTTGCATTCATTCTCTGAACATCATTACAGCATACAAAATGAGATTTTCCATCCAAATTACATTATATATTGTCTCAATCAAGCACATCAACAAACATGTTATTGGCAGCAAATGATCTTCCATTTCTTGTCTTCTGTATGTTTTGCTTTTTTCCCCCCATCCTAGATTCTCTATCTCTTACCCTCTGCCATCTCCCACTCTCCTCCCACAGTCTCTGGTATCTATGTTTGCTTTCTATACTGTTTTCTCCTCACATTTTATTGTATCACCAAAGACCCTAATCAATCCAAATACCCTCATAGCAAACACAGGTGATACCCACATTTCCATGAACACAAGTCTTACCTTACGCATCCTATAAAGTAGCACCTAGCTGTGGCTACATATCCTACTGCAGTCATTGAATAGATATATATTTTTTTTCTGAAACTTTTTTTTTTGTAACTCAATTTACATTCCTTCCCTAAGCTTCATCACAGCATACAAAATGCAATCTCCCATCCAGGACACACTGCATAGTGAAACAATCATGCACATTACAAAAAATTTTCCATTACTAGTTCCTAGAATTACTTCCATCCCTCTTTCTGACCCTCTGTCCCTTCCCACCCTCCTCTCACACCACCTCCGGTGTCTACAATTGTCCTTCATTCCCTTCCCACCCACGTTGCATTGATCACACAATTTCCTACATAATCTATTTACTCACTCATTACTACTAAGAAAACCAGTTTTAACTTAACTCAAAGAAATGCCAAGGAACTTTGCTTAAAGCCAGGAAACAAGTTAGGATTCTGTTCAAATGGAAGGTGCATGAACCTATCAGTCTCATGTACTTTTATCTTCTGTTCTGGTTCAATTTTCCTGATTAAATTCTGGGATATAATATTCAACTCCAGACTTGTCCCTATGATTAAGTTGGCCACTTTCATAGTTTTTTGACTCTTATTTCCGTGTGTCTGTGTTTAATTTTCTTGATACAGCACACCCTTGAGAACTTCTTGGAGATCTGGTCTGGTGCTGGTAAATTCTTTCAGGTTTTGTTTATCTGAGAATATTCTTGTCTTTTCTTCCACCTGAAAGATAATCTTGCCGGGTACAGTACTCTTGGCTGAAATTGCTTCTCTCGTAACACTTTGAATATATTTTCCCATTCTCTCCTCGCTCGCATTGTTTCCGATGAGAGATCTGCTGTTAGCCTGATGGGATGTCCTTTGTAGGTAACTTGATGTTTCTCTCTTGCCAATCTTAGTATCTTGTCTTTGTCTGCGGTTTTGGTCAACCTGACTATAGTGTGTCTTGGAGAAGATCTTCTTGGGTTGATTCTATTTGGGGTCCTTTGTATTTCCTGGGACTGGATCTTCGAATGCCTCTCTAGGTTTGGAAAGTTTTCTTGCAGGATTTCATGGAATAGATTATCAATGCCCTTATGGGTCTCTTCACCTTCTGGAATGCCAATTATCCGGACATTTGGACGTTTGATGGTATCCAGTACTTCTCAATATCATTCTCAAATTTTTGAGCCATTTTCTCAGTCTTCGTGGTGGACTTTTCTAAGGCAGCCATTTTCTCTTCTACATCTGAGATTCTATTTTCTGAATGATCCAGTCTGCTTTTAATACTTTCAAGGGAGATTTTGACTTCTTGTATTATAGACTTCATCTCTAGCAGTTCCGTTTGAGTCTTTTGTAAAGTGTGTAATTCCTCTTTTAGATCTTGCAAGAATTTCCTCATCTCCTGGAACTCGGCAACTTCTTTCTCCTTTCTCTTTAACAGTTCATTATCTCTCTTTTCTTCCATCTCTGTTAGCTTCGACATTACGAATGTTCTAAATTCCTTATCAGACATTTCCATGACTTTCACCGAACTGCTTGTGGATGAAGGAGAGTTACTCTTTTCCCTTGGAGGAGAGGTATTTTCTCGTTTTCCCATATTTCTTGTGATCCGACGGTGATTTCTTGTCATCTGATGAATGGGGTGTTTCTTTCAAATTCTTGAAGTTAAGCCTCAATGTTCAGGAGCAAGCAGACAGAGGTGTTCTAGAATCTGTTTGCGGTTCTGTTGTGATCGCTGGTGCAGCAGATTCAGTAGATATTGGGTGGAGAGACAAGAAAAAGGAAAATGAAAAAGAGAGAGAGAAACAACAACAAAAAGAGAGAAAAAAAGACAAAAAAAATAAAAAATTATAATTGCTTTTCTTTTTTTTTTTAAAGAAAAAAATCACAAAATAGAAAACCGTGCGGCACGCAAGCGCACTGCGCGAAATATCTAGTTCCCAGTATCCATGAGGAATCTTCTCAGAGAAGGGCTCATCTCTCCTGCCTGGGAGGAAGGAGCAGAAGGGATTATTAACAAAACAAAAGAAGGAGCTGAGAGCCAGAGAGAAACTCTACCTTTAAAAAAATTGTAAAAAGGAAAAATTACCAAAAAAAAATGAAGAGACAGGAGCAGAGAGAGACAGAGACCTCAGAGACACAGAGACAGAGATAGAAGGCCAGAGGGGCTCCCTACCACACTAGCTTTGCTTGCTGGAGGCTGAATTATGAGTAGAAAATCTTCATTTCGCCTGTGCCCTGAAATATCTAGTTCCCAGTATCCATGAGGAATCTTCTCAGAGAAGGGCTCAACTCTCCTGCCTGGGAGGAAGGAGCAGAAGGGATTATTAACAAAACAAAAGAAGGAGCTGAGAGCCAGAGAGAAACTCTACCTTTAAAAAAATCATAAAAAGGAAAAATTACCAAAAAAAAAATGAGGAGACAGGAGCAGAGAGAGACAGAGACCTCAGAGACACAGAGACAGAGATAGAAGGCCAGAGGGGCTCCCTACCACACTAGCTTTGCTTGCTGGAGGCTGAATTATGAGTAGAAAATCTTCATTTCTCCTGTGCCCTGAAATATCTTGTTCCCAGTATCCATGAGGAATCTTCTCAGAGAAGGGCTCAACTCTCCTGCCTGGGAGGAAGGAGCAGAAGGGATTATTAACAAAACAAAAGAAGGAGCTGAGAGCCAGAGAGAAACTCTACCTTTAAAAAAATCGTAAAAAGGAAAAATTACCAAAAAAAAATGAGGAGACAGGAGCAGAGAGAGACAGAGACCTCAGAGACACAGAGACAGAGATAGAAGGCCAGAGGGGCTCCCTACCACACTAGCTTTGCTTGCTGGAGGCTGAATTATGAGTAGAAAATCTTCATTTCTCCTGTGCCCTGAAATATCTAGTTCCCAGTATCCATGAGGAATCTTCTCAGAGAAGGGCTCAACTCTCCTGCCACACTAGCTTTGCTTGCTGGAGGCTGAATTATGAGTAGAAAATCTTCATTTCTCCTGTGCCCTGAAATATCTAGTTCCCAGTATCCATGAGGAATCTTCTCAGAGCAATAATAAGCCTTTTGAAGGAGTTTCTAAGTGCCTGGTACTCATAGTGTATGAGGGGACATCAAAAAAGTTCATGAAAGAAACACAGAATTAAAGGTCAAGTTTATGGGTTGGCCCTATGGCCTAGTGGTTCAAAGAAGCCAGATCCCACATGGCCAACTGTGGTTTGAATACTGGCCCCAGCAGCTTGAAAAATATAGTTCAAGTTCTGGCCAAACACCTAGCAAAAAGCCAGGTCATGTGCATCTGAGGTGGGCATAGCCCTGCCCCTTTGACCAGAAAGTCTCTGCCCTAAATCTCTCCTTCCAGCCAAACACCCAGTGAAAAGCCAGGTCATCTTCTGCATGCCTATAAAACTCAGTGTTAACTTCAAGAAGATAGGAAGTAACATATAATCCATCAGATGACCAGAAACCACTGCAAAGGCACAAGAAATATGGGAAATCAAGAAAATATCCCTCCCCCCAAGGGGAAAGAACAGCCCTTCATCATCCACTAGACAGTACAATGGAACTTGTGGAAATGTGAGATAAAGAATTTATATTCATCGTGACAAAGCTAAGAGAGGTGCAAGAGAAGAGAGACAACGAACTCCAGAAAATGTAGGAGAAAAGAGAGGAGTTCCAGGAAGTGAGGAAGTTCTTCCATGATCTAAAAGAGAAACTACACCACAATAAAGAATCAAACAGAACTGTTTGCGATGAAGGCTGTAATACAAGAAATCAAAATCTACCTTGAAAGTATTAAAACAGATTAGATCATGCAGAAGATCAAATCTCAGATGTAGAAGACAGAACCTCTGACCTAGATTCACCAAGAAGACTGAAAAAATTACTCCCAAATATGAGAATAATATTTGAGTAATAATAGATACCATTAGATTCCCAAATATCTGTATAATCGGTATCCCAGAAGGTGAAGAAACTAACCAGAGGCATTCAAATATCCAGACCCAATAAATACAAAGGATCCCCACATAGAATCAACCCAAGAAGCTATTCTCCAAGGCACATCAGAGCCAGGTTGACCAAAAGCACAGACAGAGACAAGATACTAAAACTGGCAAGAGAAAAACATCAAGTTACTTTCAAAGGATATCCAATCGGATCTCTCATCGGAAAAAAATGCAAGCAAGGAAAGAATGGGAAAATATATTCAAAGTGTTAAGTGAAAGACAATTTCAACCAAAAATATGATATCCAGCAAGATTGTCCTTCATACGGGAAGAAAAGATAAAAGCATTCTCAGATAAACAAAACCTGAAAGAATTTACCAGCACCAGACCATCTATCTCTTCAAGAAGTTCTGAAGGGAGTGCTATAACAGGAAAACTAAAAAACTGACCAATAAGAGAACAAAAGTGACCAAGAAAAAGGCCAACTTAATGGTAGGGACAAGTTCTGAAATATCAATAATAATGCTGAATGTTAGTGGAAAGATCTGACCACAGTAACACTGCAAATTTAACAAAAGAGGTTACATAAGACTGAACTGGTGAAATAGAATTTTATGACATTTTTCTAAAACATTACTGATTTTCTTCTATGCTTTGTCTTCCAGATTTAAGGATTTTTGTTTTCTTTTGAGTTGTTGATAGGTTCAGCAATTAGTTAAAAAAAATTTTTTTTAATTGAAACATAAACTTTTCTCCCTTCTTGACCCCTATGCAACTGGAAAATATTTGTGAGCATTCTTATTTTGTGGCAGAATGGTTATTTGTATAAGTTCAATAATACAATAGTATCTGTTGCCTTGCATCAGAAATGGAAATCTTACGGGGCTTTGTGCAAATAACAGACCAAATTGAGATTAACCTATTTTGTTCCCCACAAATAAGTTAGTTTATACCTCTCTTTAGTAAAGGGGAATGGAAAGAGAAAAAAAAAGTTTCAGAAGATAATTACAGTGCACTTGTCACTACATTCTAGCTTTGTCCATACTTTTAGTTTAAGATCCTTTGTGAATCAACAAAATATGAAAAAAAAAAGTTTAGTATAGAAGGGGAGGGAGGGGGAAGGGAAAGGAAACAACTGGTAAAAGTATGCTTAACTGACAAAAAATGAGAAGCTATTTGCTGATGATAGCATATAGTAATATCTTTGTCTTGACTGACTTGTATGGTATTTATGTTGGAAAAAGAAGTGTATACTGTAAAGATGTGATTAAATGTAAATAAATTTAAAAAATAAAAGAAATAAAAGTAAAACAAAACAAAAATATAGTTCAAGTTCCAGACATGGTGACTTCAAAAAAGCATGCTTGCCCAAAATCCCAAGAGGAGAATGGAGGAGAAGGGATTGCACCATGGCCATCCCCTTTAGGGAATGCTTTCACACTTTCCGTCTCTCATGTCAGTCTCTCTCCAGTGGGTTCATGTGCTCTATAGTAAAGGAAAAAAATATATTTTTGCCATCTCCCCTTCAATTTGTTAGTGGATGGTGTGTGTACATGGGATGAAGAAATAAAGGAGAAGGGATTGTGGCATGGCCATGACCCTCTAGGGGGTGTTTCTCCCTCTCTCTCTTCCTCTGTGTCAGAGGAGTGTATGTACCCTCTGGCAATAAATAAAATACAGTTTGGTGCAAAAATCTTTTTAAATCCATGCAGTTGTTTCACAATATGCATTTTCCATGAGCTTTCTGAAGACTCCACATATATAGCACTCATCAATTCTTTTTTAAAAATTTTATTTCAATTTTTTTATGCATTTGATCATTATTTAGCTTGCAAAGTGAATATTCCAACATATGTACATTTCTCACCAGTCCAGTTGACAATACTATAAAGTTATCTTCAACAGATAATAACCCATTTCTTTGCACTCATCAATTCTAAAGAATAATACAATTTCATTGCCCCCTGGAGTTGTTATTCTTATTTCTAGATAGTCAGGGTAAAGAAGATTGTTTCTGGTTCCTCAGCAGACTTACATGCAGGTATCACTGTTTTGTTTGTTTTTAATTCCTTTCTGTCTCTCTGCAGCAAGCTCAGGCTGAGCACCTAAGTGCAAAGCAGACGCTGTGCCCTTGCATGCCGGGTGTGGAAGAGATGGCGCCAGACTGTCCTTACCACTGGAGAGCAGATGGCAGCTCCGTGCGCTCTCTCTGCATCTGCCCTGAAACATTCTTCAGTCTGTGGTTCACGTGAATAGATATGGCACTTAGGGCTATGCATCATAAATGTCTTATTTACTTCTTTGTTTATCTGTGTGGTCTCATCTCATAGTTTAAAAAATCCAGTCTTAGCTGGGACCAGCAGTTAGCATAGTGGCTATGTCACTGGACTCCCATGTAGTTGACTGCGGATCGAGTCCCGGACCCAATGGCTTAAACTCACGCTGGGTGCGTGTGTGTCCATGCCCAAGATCCCGAGAGGAGAATGGAGGAGAAGGGATTGTGGTGTGGCCATCCCCCCTGGGGGGTGATTTCTCATTTTCTGTCTTTTTCTCTCTGGCAAGTGCATGCACCCTGTAGAAAAAAAAAATCCAGTCTTAGGGCTGCCACCAGGTTTGAGGTACAAACAGGTTTTTCTTTCTCACTTCCTAAATTTCTTCTATTGCCTAGATGTCTATCACACACACATAAATAGAGTCTGGCCTACACCAGCTGGCAGCGGATTTGCTGGGTTCTGAGGGTACAGTGCTCTCCAGGGTCTCTGTTCTATTGCCCCATGCTTCCCTGGCATGCCATCCCCTCCCACGTAGGCTGGCCGTGTTACCCGTTTCCATCATGTCACTCGTTGTGCTCAGAAACACCTGTTCTGTCTTGTGTATTTGTCTGCTAATAAATTGAATGGGAGATGGTAAAAAAATAGTTGAAAAAAATTGCTATAGGGTGCATGTACTCCCTGGAGACAGACATGGGGGAGTGAGAAATCACTCCTGGAGCAGGATGGCCATACAACAATCCCTTCTCTTCCACCCTTTTCTTGGGATTCTGGGCACATGCACACACGTGCCTGGTGGGTCTTTTAAGTCGCTGAGTCCAGGACTTGACCTGTGCCGTTGGCCATGTGGGATCCAGTGCCTTAACCACCATGCCACCTGGGTTGCCTGGTAAAGACGATTTTCTTACTTCTAGAATTAATAGAAATAAAACCTATTCAGATTGGATATTCTGGTTTTATTTAATCCTTTAATCTCTCTGTGCTATTTCAGAAACATTTCCACATTTATTTGCAGTTCCCCACAATTTCACTTTTCTCCCATTATCCAGCCTCACACAGTGGATATCTCTGTGATCAAACAGAAAACCTTGGCTTTGTGTCTTGTTCTTCACTAGCTGCACTTTGGCAAAGACAAATTATCTTAGTTTTCACTTTCTTACATGTAAATAGGGGCGGTATTACCTCTAAAGTTTATTGTGGGGGGAGCAGCAGGTGGCATGGTGGTTAAGGTGCTAAACTCCCACATGCGTAACTGTGGTTTGAGCCCTGGACCTGCTGGCTTCCTTTTTCAGTGTCCCTATCTCTCTCTCTCTCTCTCTCTCTCTCTCTCTCTCTCTCTCTCTCTCTCTCTTTCTCTCTGGTGAGCACACTATAGCAAATTAAAAAATAATAATATAAATAATTCTTTAACAATATTATTGTGAATATTAGAATGAAAGTATAGCAAGATGCCCTCGTGGGCTTGGCACACAGATGTGCTTAACTAAGAAGCTATGTTTGTTTGTTTCAAAAATGTTAAGATTTTATTTACAAAGCTTTTTTGTTGTACAGAAAGAAAATGCTGTTACAATCCTGGTGTGACTGGTAGCCACGGATGATTGACTCACCAATCAGAGCTATCCACGCTACAGAAAGAGTCTTACATGAAAACCTAACAATGCTTACAATTTTGTTGGGGTGAAGTCCCCACAGCTTGGAGGTAGATTACCAAGAGGGACTAAATGGAGGAAGCTGGAATGTCATAGGAACTATTCTTTGGCTCTTAGGATGGGTGGGTGTCCTGGGGTTTGTATCACAACTATCTTTTTTTAAATCAGCTACCAAATCCATGAGCAGCCCAACCAACACTGAACAGTTCTGTTTTTGCAGGTTACTTGGTGTCTTAATCATCTTCTCATTCATCATCTGTATCTCTCTTCCCCTTCTCATTGTTCCCACTTTCGTCCTCCTCTTCACCCTCATCCTCATCTTCTTCATCTTCATGACTATTCCAGCATGTCCAAATTCTTCTTCCTCCACACTGACTTCGTCTTCATCTTCTTCCCCTTCTACATCTTTGTCTTCCTCTTCATCTTCTTCATCAAACTCTTCTTCCTCACCATCCTCATCCTCCTCGTCTTCTTCATCTTCACCTTCTTCATCTCCTTCTTCTTTGTCCACACCGTCCACCTCAGCATCTGAGCCGGGGGCTTCCCGGTCCTAGCCGTCCAGGTAGGTCAGATGCAGCAGCAGCCTAAAGACACTTTCTCGGTAGTCACTCAGGTTAGTAGTCACTCAGGTTAGTGGCCTCACCATTAAAGAGATCCAGGCTTTTCCAAAATTCCAACTTTTTCAAAGGTTCCAAGATCTTTCCGTGTATTTCCACTGAAGTTGGGATGTGTGAGATCTGGAAGTGTTTCTGCTAACATGCCCAGCCCTCCAGACTCTCTTCTCACTGAGCTCAAGCTTTTTCAATTTAGGTAGCTTGGGAAGATTGGAAACTGAAATCAAGTCCCCATTTATTAAACTGAGGAAAAGGTCACAAAGTCTGCTGTTCAGCCTTCGATTTTTCCACCACTTCATTTGCAGTTGTCCAAGACAAGTTCGTGAACAGCTGCTGGGATCCGGTTCCTCAGCTCCAGGTGGATCCTCCTCCTGTTCCATGTTCCCCTCGTCCCCCCTCTTCCAGCTTAGCTTTCCGCGGCGGCAGCACAGTGGGGAGAGGCGTCAGGGCCTACGCAGCGAGAAGGAGTCTGCTCCGGGCAGAGGCCGGCGGCGTGGTCCTGGTGGCACAAGGCGCTTGGGCAGGCGAGTGCAGCTCCACGGGAGCGGAGAGAAACCTTGGAGGCAAAAGGGAGCTGGAGTGCAGCGCTGGGCTCACTGCCGCCCCCCCCCCCCCCCCCCCCCCGGCTGCAGCCCCGCACTACTGCTACATTCTTTTATTTATTTATTTTTTAAATTTTCTTCTCTTCATTGGAA
This sequence comes from Tupaia tana, assembly GCA_026018925.1. Lineage (NCBI taxonomy): Eukaryota > Metazoa > Chordata > Mammalia > Scandentia > Tupaiidae > Tupaia > Tupaia tana. Next base: position 23,545 of record JAKSZU010000707.1, read on the forward strand.
AAGTGCTTCCACATCGATGTTTATTGTGGCACTTTTCACTAAGACATGGAACCAACCCAAATACCCCCGTACGGATGAATGGATTGAAAAACTGTGGCACATATACTCTATGGAATACTATTCAGCCATAATAACCAACAAAACCCTGGCTTTTGACAGAAAGTGGAAGAATATTGAAGATTTACTGCTGAGTGAAGCAAGCCAGGCTATGCAGGAGAGACATTGTATGTCCCCACTTAATATATACCGAGTGTCCACACCCTATAACTGAAGCTGACGGGCTAAAGGATGTACAAACACAAAAGTTGGGTGTGAATGCTAGGTGTGGTGTATGTGGAGGAGTGGGGCCTGGGGAAGAACATTTGGAGTAGAAATACGAAGACAGCATTGTTGAGACAGGGAGGTAGTGTTGTTATATTTTGATTAACTGGACCAGGGAGAAATGTTCACATATTGAAATGATCACCTTGTAAGCTAAATAATGTGATTGAATGTATTAAAAAATGTAAATAAAAAATTTTTCTTCTATGAGAGAGACACAGATGAACAGAGTACACCCCCCCACAAAGTCTTCACCCCACGATCCAGCTTCAGCCTCACCAGCTAGCATCATAGCACACACACCCCTGGCATGCACGGAATAGCCTGGCATGCAAACCCCAGACCTTCCCGTGTGGTTATGGCATCACAGAGCCCTGGGTGAGGACAGTGCCACTACGGTGGGCCCATGCTTCCTCTGTATTCCGAGCAGTATGTCTAGGTTTATAGCTGTGCGTACCATGATGTGCATACCTCACACCAATTCTGTCTGTCAAGGTTCATTACAGAAGTTCTTCCATCCTGTCGCTCAGTGGTTCCGTCTCTTGGCACCACAGAGCAGGTCTGCGGTGTTCTTCCATGGGTGGAGGGTGATATAAGGGAGTGCAAGCTAGATCCCTTGCACACGCAGTTCACAAAGGGGTTCTGTTCGTGCACCTATAAGAACCTGATGCTTCTGCTGAGCTTACAGGAGGTGGAGCTTAGGTGGTAATACAAGCGAGCAATGGGGAGTGGTTGCAAACACAGAAGAAGCTTCTTTCACTCACCTGCTGCTCACCTCCAAGTGAGTGGCCTGATTCCTAACAGGCCACGGACCAGTATCAGCCCATGGCCTGAGGGTTGCAGCTTCTGCAGCGCAATTCAGACTTTAGTGCTCAGAAAACAAAGCAGAGGCCTGGGTCTCACCCTTGCCACACTTTAGTGGAGCAAATTCAGGGCCATGGGGTCCTGGGGCTATGGTGTGAGCCTCAGAGTGGCTGTGTAGCCTGTCTAAGGGCCAGCAATGTGACCCAGCGCTGGCGTTTTAGAAATCCCAGCAAGGGCCAGGCCTGCCTGGCTTGCAGCACCTGAATGGAGGCTCTTTTGAAGCAAGGACTTCATGAACAGGAAGTGCCCTGGCAGTGCAGTGTTTTCCACCTAGAGGCTGACGCTGGGTAATGGGAAAGTCTGTCTGACAGCTCTAGGGAAAGGAAGAGGGAGGGAAAAGGGAAGTGTGGCTTAACCCAGAAGCCATGAATGTGAACCAGGTCTTGTATTATAAACGAACACCTCTTTTTCTATAACCAAAACCTAGGGAAGCAAAATAATTGCTCAATTATAATTTCCAATAATATTGACAACTTTGGGGTTTTATATCATTTAAGATTCTACCTGAAGGAAGATTCAATTGTGATCAATTGTGTGTGAGTGAGCATGCACACATGTGCATGAGTATTCAGTATTTATTCTAAATATTTGGAAGTACTGGGCTGTCAGAAAATCATGAAGCATTTTTGCATAGAAAAAAAAATCATGCCTTTTTTTTAAGAATTATTTTATTTAACCTTATTTACTTATTTATTTATTTACTTATTTATTTATTTATATTTGACCAGAGAGGAATGGGAGCGGGAGAGGGAGAGTGAGAAAGCAAGGCACCAGGTCCAGGGCTCAAATAGCAGTCGACCATGTGGGAGTCCAGCACCCTTAACCACCACACCACCTGCCAGACACCCCCATCATGACTTTTCTGAGGACCCAATATTAATCTCTCTCTAGAAAATATGGCAATACATAGACAATTAAAATCTTTAATTGACACTGATGATCCCTTCCCACCATTCTTTATGGTTGACAGTTTGCTTTCCAAGGTTTACATTTTCCTTGGTCTTTTTGTTTGTTTACCATAGTATCAGCCAATTATAATCTCCACTTATTCTAACATCCTACAGTGCTGTTACTGTGCATTCAATGGGCCACCTGCATCAGAATCACTCGGGAAACTTGTTAAAATTACAGGTTTTGAGGCCAGAAGGTCATCACTGGATCCCACAAGAGATCAGCACAGTTCGAGTACCAGACTCAGCAGTTTAAAAAACACACTGGGTGTGGTGTGTGCATGTGTTCCCAAAGTCCTGAGAGGAGAATAGAGAAGGGATTGTAGTGTGGCCATCACCCCTTCTGGGAGTGACTTCTCTTTCCTGCTCTCTGTCTCCAGTGAGTACACATGCCCTATAGCAAATTAAAAAAAAAAAAAAAGGGAAAAAGTGACAACTTCCTGGGCAACACTGCATGCGAGGAGCAGAGATGACCAGGTGGCTCTCCCAATAGCAATTATCTTTCCTCTTTGGTAACACAATCCTGAGTTGGGACCAGCAGTACTACATTTTCTGGCTTTTGTCAGCTGAGGAAGTTCTGTCTGACCAATCAAACAAAAGCAGCAATGCCTGGGAGGCTTCCAGGAGACAGCAGAAAGGGAAAGCAGCCCCTCTCCTCTCCCATTTCTCTTGCTGCCAGCCTGGAAGTGAAAGCCATGGCTGGAGGCCAGAAGCCATTCTAGATTCGGAGGTGACTGTGGAGGGATGCGGGTACCATGGTGCTGAAGCAGGAAAAAAGGGCCTGAGTATCCCTGGGGCCACCATATCAGTCTCAGGAAATAAGCTGCTAATTTCTTCCAGCGGTTCAAAGTAGATTGTTCTCTGCTGTACATCTGAGATAACCACCCCCTGCAAAAGCTGCAGATTTGAAATCTCTGTGAGGTTCCCCTCACCTGTCATGCCTGCATGTTTGTGGGGAACTCTGGCCTGAAACCATTTGCAGATACTGTGCTTCTGGTCAGGGAGTTCCCTACTGAGATCTATTGACAGCGCTAAACAGAAAGGTTGGCTAAAAAAAGAAAAAAAAAGAAAAAATCTGTGAGTGCCTTAAAAATTTATAACATGCATTTTTAGCATTCTCCTAGGATAACTCTTGGACACACATTTCAGAATGACTGTCATGGTATACTAGATCTGTAACTAACTTAATAATTATTTCTTGGAGACAGGGGTTGTGTCCATTACACCTGCCTGTACTGTCCAAGGTTTAGCACCAACAGTGGGTGTGCTCCGCCAAAACCTATGGAATGAACGAATGAACTGGGGAGAGAAGACTGCTGCTCCACCCCTCATTTTCTGCCTTTGGGTTTAAGAGAAAGTGTTTATTGTGGGTTCCTGAGAAACACTTGGTAGATCGTTGTTCTATGGTTCCTGAAAGTTCTAAGTATATTTCCAAGCCATGACACAAGCAGCAGTCTTTGTGGTTACAATAGTTTCTCAAATGAAGTGGTTATTGTGTCTCGGAGGTCTCTTCTGGAATCTGCTACAGGAGAACATGATCTAGCAAGCCCGCCCAGCCCTTCAATAGCACCGGCCTCTTGGAGAGTAAACCAAAATCCAGACCTAGGCACAGAGCAAGTAAATGCTGACTGTATTGCTTTTGATAATATATATCTTTCTGGGGACTTCAAAAAGTTCATGGGATAATAGGATTAACGTTAAGTATTTTGACATAAATAATTTTGAAATCTATGCATAGTCTTTTCATAATATACCTTTCCTGTGAAAATTTTTATAAGTTTATTTTTTTCATGAGAGTGAGACACAGGGAAGAGAGAAACAAGAACCGTCACCAGGGTCTCACACAGCAGTCCCCCCAGGCATCCGGGAACCTGGGCAAGCGCACCCAGTGCGTGCAGGTTGGCCAGAAAACTGAGCCCGCGATCCTCTACGTTGACCAGATATTGTCAGAGCAGCACATTACCTCTGCGCCACTGAGCTGGTCCTATACAAATTTTGTAAATATGCCTTGTGTGGATATTAATAAAAAATACATCTACAGAAAAGTACATGCAGGTGCACGCCCATGCACACATCACTTTATGAACGAGGTTCATGTCCTCCGACATCATGGCAATTAACAACTGTGATCATTATGCTAAAGAAAACACCAGTTACAAGAATGTGAAGCTGTTCGTGGTGCTCAGAGGTCAAGGACGATGACATTATGACCTATGGGATTCTCCTGGAACTAACCCACATGTATGCTTCACCAATTGATTATCCAACATTTCTAAATTGCTATAAAAAACCTGGCTGTTTGCCTATGTTTTCAGATTCTCTTTAGCATGGAGCCTGTCAGCTTACCAAGCGACTCTCTTTCCCTTCTGCTCTGGTGGACACTACTGCGTATCCGTGCTAGAAACTCTGTCGTCTGTATCATGGGGTGATGCTTGACGATAAAGCGATTGCTAAAACAGAACAAAACAAAACAGGGATACCTGAAGCTTTAGTTTCTTGGTAAAATGGAGAAAATAATAGCACTTTTCATGAAATTGCAATGAAGAATTGCTGGGGACCAGCCTCGGCAGGGGTGGGTTGACTCATCGGAGGTGACACTGGAAAGAAGACTAAGGCCTAGGTGCCTTTTCTTTTTTTCTTTTTTTTTTTTTTTTTGGAGAGGTTTTTGCTATAGGGTGCGTGCGCTCGCCAGACAGACAGAGAGAGACAGAGAGATAGAAAGCAGGAAATCACCCCCCAGGGGGGATGGCCACGCCGCAATCCCTTCTCCTCCATTCTCCTCTCGGGATCTTGGGCACGCACGCACACGCGCCCGGCGTGAGTTTAAGCCACCGGGTCCGGGACTCGAACCGCGGTCGACTACATGGGAATCCAGCGACATAGCCATTACGCTAACTGCTGGTCCCTCGGTGCCTTTTCATGGACATCCTGAGTCGGACATCCCCCAGAGATCGCTCTCTGAAGAGTGACCACTGCTAGGAATCATCGTGCCTTTTTATTGAAAATGTGATACATGGAAGTAAATGGGTGAGGGGCTACGTGTTTTAATTATCAGCTCATAAAGTTTTGACAATAGGGAACATAGGTTTTATTTAGGGTTGGATTAAGGGTGGGTCTAATGCAGTTCCACAATTGTTCGTTTGATGTAGGCATCTTTATGGAATGCAGTTTTGGGAAAGCAGGCTCCAGCAAACAGAATTAATTATCAGCTGATGCGGTGCGGCAGCCATCTTGTGATTACCAAGCATGATGCTGAGAAAAGAAAATCTCAAGTATAGATATTAGTTCTTATGGATTTCAATAAAGAATAAATGAGGTGAAGTGTTTAAAATGCAGGCATACTAAGTTCTGAATAAATGTTAGCCTGGATGTGTGATTCTTGCCCCTCTTCAATGCTTTTGTTTCCTTGGGTGTCTCTGGCTAGACAGTAAGTCATCTCTGGGTCTGTAAGACCCTATTTTCTTAGCATCCATTGTTGCTGATTCTTCTGTAACAGAGAAGGAGGGAGAGGCAAAGAGAGAGCACCCAGCAGGGTCTTCATGCTGTGACCCATGCCTAGCCCCAAGCAGACAGGGTCATGGCTCATGAGTGCCTGCATGCACAGGGGGACTCGGGCCAGAACCTGGGCCTTCCCACTCATCCTCAGCCTGGCAGAGTGGTGTGCTGGCTGTGTGCTGCCTCTGTGCCACCGCAGTTGCCTCGATGCGAACAGAGAAAAAAGGGTGCACCTTTCTCAAAGTAGTCCTTTTGAGTCTCTTCTTCAAATACCTCCATAGTTAACATCACAACAGCAACCTAACGTGGCCTGTTGAGTCAGTCTGTTGGCCTGGGTTTGCAGGCCCACACCGCAGCCAGCCTTCCCTCCATGGGCCCACCTGCCTATTGCCAGCTGTCTAGGCCACCACAGTACACAGCAGGTGGGGGGGTGGAGAAAAATCAAATGATGGTTCCAGGACTCAAGGCCCATTTGCAGTTCATCCACTTCTTCCTAAACTTCCTCCCCAAGTGATGGCACGAAGAAGCAGAAAACCTGGAGGTCTGTCCCCACAGGCGAGTCTGGGCCACTAACCATAAATGACCACACTTACTTGACCAAATACATTTGAGGGGTAGTCTTCCTTGACCTTATGGAATCTGAATATTTCTACTATATCAAGAAAAAGGATTTTTCCTTTTCTGCAGTTGTTTAACAACTGAGTTCAAGGTTTCTGGTTCCTTAGAAAGTGGTTAATGTGCAGTGGTTGCAGGAAGTTTCCAAGGACCAGTCCATGGAGATGTCATAAAAGCAAGAAAGACATAAAAAGATCTTAAAAATTGGTATTAAAAACACAAGAGGGCTGGCAGGTGGCGGGTGGCGTGGTGGTTAAAGGTGCTAGATTCCCACATGGCTGACCATGGTTTGAGTCCTAGACCTGGTGGCTTGCTTTCTCACTTTCTCTTTCTCTCTCTGTCCCTCTCTGGTCAAACTGAAATAAACAAATAAAGTTAAATAAAATAATTCTTTTTTTTTTTTTTTTAAAAAGAAGAAACCCAGGACCTGCATTGGTAAGACAGCTAAATTCCCACATGGCCAATCATGGTTCAAGTCCTGGACCCCGCACAATGGCACGTATGCACGCATGTCCAAAATCCCAGGAGGAGAATAGAGGAGAAGGCACTGTGGCACGACCATCACCCCTAGGGGTTATCTCTCACTTTCCTTTTCACATCTCTCTCTCTGAGGAGCATATCATCCTATGGCAAAAACCTGAAGCAAAATAAAATGAAACAAAACAAAAAACAAGAAACCCTGGGAAGACTGAAACTGTTTTCTTGAGAAAAAAAAAAGAAGGAACACAGCAGTCCAAGTGCAGTAGGGTGGACATGAAAATAGAGAAGTTTGTGGGAAAGCTTGTGTGGTATGCTTTTGTTCCCTCAGACTCATACTTTGGAACCATACTTTGACATCACAAGGGAGGGGAACCTCAGCACCAGCTGGGGTTCCTTAGAGGACGGGTCTCATCAGAACCTTGGTGGCTGTGGTGTAGTGTGGGGTAACAGCAGGGGCAGATTCTGCAGCTGTACCTTCCTCCCCTTCCTTCATCCTGCGAGCCCTGGCACTGTTGCTAACCGTAAGAAGACTCTTCTGGCCATAGCCTACTGCCAGCTCCTCCAATGCCCCAGGAAGGGCATGCTGTTTTCCACTCTCGGTCCACATTGTCTGTGGAGATCACAGAGGATCTCACAGGGACATCAGATGACCAAGGTGCACAACAGCTATGGAAGAACCAGACAAACTTTAGCAGATGAGGCCCAATTAAGGAAATAGATGACAAACTGAAAATAAGCATAATATATATTCTCTAAGAAACAAAGGAGGCTAACGATAACATGAAGCAAGAACTAGTAGTGATAAAGAAAAAGACAGGTAGAAATAGTTGAGTATAAAAAATCCAAGTTAAAAATAAAAACAGGAAAGACAAATACCAGAGTAGGTACAATCAGTTCTACCAGGAGCTAGAACAACAGATCCAATAGCTTCACCAGTAGCATCAAGAATAAGGGGAACCAGCAGTTAGCATAATGGCTATGTCGCTGGACTCCCACGTGGTCGACCGCGGTTCGCGTCTCAGACCCGGTGGCTTACAACTCACGCCGGGCGCGTGTGCGTGCGTGCCCAAGATCCCGAGAGGAGAATGGAGGAGAAGGGATTGCGGCGTGACCGTCCCCCCTGGGGGGTGATTTCTCGCTTTCTGTCTCTATGTCTCTCTCTGTCTGTCTGGCGAGCGCACGCGCCCTATAGCAAAAAAAAAAAAAAAAAAAAAAAAAAAAAAACCTCTCCAAAGAATAAGGAGTAACTACATGGCATAGTTTTTAAAGTATGAACTCTGGATCCAGATGACTGTGTTCAAATCTCAAGTCTGGCACCTACTGGGTAAGCTACCCTGAGTATCTTACACTTGGCTGTCTGTAACCATTTTGTTCATCTGTAAAATGCTTCTAGTAATACTACCTACCCTACAGAATTGTAATGAGGAGTAAGTGAATTATTAATAATGAATGCAAAGTACACATAAGAATTTTTGGCAAACAGCTAATGCTGCATAAGTAAAAGTTATTATAAAGAGACAGCAAATACAAAAGAACAATCTGTAGGCCAGCAGGAGGCATGGAGGTTAAGCTGATGGATCCCACATGGCTGATTGTGCAGTTTGAATCCTGGACCCAGAGGCTTGAAAAACACGCCAGGAGTTCATGTGTGCATGGCCAAAATCTTAAGAGGAGAATGAAAGAGAAGGGATTGTGGTGTGGTCATCCTTCTTGTGAGTGCTTTCTCATTTTCTTTCTCGGTCTCTGTCTCTGTCAAGTGTTCATGTCTATAGTTAAAAAAAATAACAATCTGTAAGAAATGCAGGAGAGAATACTCCTATTATTAAACTAATAGAAGAAGACTTTGAAGAGGAAAACAAGGAGAAAGAAGACAATGTTTGAAGACAGAATATTTCAGAATCAGCAAAAGAAGACATCTCTTTGAAGGAACTTCTAGAGAAAGCTAAACAAAGTAGATGAGGAAAAAAACTGTACCTAGACACATGATAAAATTCAAGATGAGAGAGAGAGAGAGAATAAATGCTTGCCAAAGTGAAGAATAAAAACCTTCAAAAGAATAAAACTAGGTCAACAACAGCCTCCTCCACAATAACATTGGATGCAAGAAGCTAATCAGGTATTATTCCAAGGTGTTGAAGTAAAAGCCCTGGAAAAATAGGATTTTATACCCCAAAATACTATTAGGTAAATATGATAGCAAAAAAAATATGATGGTGTGAGATGTTGCAGGTTCAGAAACTTTGCATTAAAAGGCAGACTTTGAAAAGATTATTGTAGGACATATTCTAAGAGAACTACATCGAGGCAGTCCTATGGGGGGAACAAGGAGTGAGTAACTAAATAAAATGTATAAAATAAAAGGCTGTATGTGTGTGTTTCTAGAGATAATCCCAAACTGGGCATTCCAAGTCACAGAGATAAAGCTAGTGTGAGTAGTTCAGATGGGGAAGCAGGTGAAGTAAAGAAGGGGCTGATAGAGCTCTACAGTCCTTGTGTTAACCTGAAAGAAAATACAGATGCTGATAAATATAGATAGGTCTTGGTGCATCACATGGGATACAATTTTCAGAGTTGGCCCCGTGGCCTGGTGGTCAAGGGAGATGGATCCCACATGGCTGACTATTAGGCTGGAATCCCAGACCAGCAGCTTGTAAAACGTGGCAGGCACTTAGGTGTGCATGCAGCACATCTCAACAGGACAGAGAAATAGAGAAGGGACTTCGACATGACCCATTCCCCATGGGGGAGTGCTTTCTCTCTCTGGCAAACACACACACTCCAGAAACACACACACACACACACACACACACACACACACACACACACATATACACACATACACACAGATGCACACACATAAATATATAAAATTTTCATTATCAAGAGAAAAATAATAAATCACAGAATATGATTTAATTTCACTAAATACCCATTTATTTTATTCTTAATTGTATTATGAACAACTCTGCAACTTTGCTATGGGTCAATAACTGGCCACCCACTCAATCTGGTTATTCCCATCACTACTAAAGATAGATAATACAAACTACACAATGGCATTCAATTATGAATGGATATACCTAAAACCACATTAATTCAGACCCCAACAATTTGTACTTTGTGATATTGCTGTCAGGATGAGCTTAGGCTTAATTCTGTCTACAATTTAAGAATATTTTTAAAAAAATTGCTATAGGGGTATATGTGCCCACTGGAAAGAGAGGGAGTCAGTGAGAAAGCCCCAGCCTCAGGGGGATTGACCGTATCATAATCCCTTCTCTTTCATTCTTTTTCTTGGGATTTTGGACATGCACACCCATGTGCCCAGAGTGTTTTTCAAGCCACCGGGTCCAGGACTGAAACAGAACAGTTGACCATGTGTGAGCCAGCAGCCTTAACTACCACAGCATGGCTGGCCCCCAAGAAAATTTTTTTATCTTAAAACTTACATTATAAGGCCTGTGTTGGCATGGAGTTTGGGGCAGCTAGGTCCAACATGGCTGACTTGCAGGCTTAGTCCCGGACCTAGCAGCTTGAGGACCATGCTGAGTACATGTGCATGCATGTCCAAAGTCCTGAAGGGTGCCTGGAGGAGAGGGCTTTGTGGTGTGGCCATCCCCCGGGAGGGGGGGTGGGGTTACTTTTCATTTTCCCTTGCTCTCTGTAAAAAAAAGTTACATTATATTTTCTTTTCACAAAGGATTATATTACATATTCACCATAGCAAAATAAAGTGAATAAATCAGTAATCTTTCTGTTAACATTACATAAGAATATTTTACTTTTAATAAAAATGGCATCGTCTTTTTGTGACAAAAATCATAGTATTTTCTATATTATGAAATTTCTTCTGTAGCAAAATATTTTTCCTTATTTTTTTATTTTTTTATTTATTTATTTATTTTGCTTTAGGGTGCATATGCTCACCAGAGAAAGAAACAGACAGACAGACAGACACAGTGAGAGGAAAAGTGCAAAATCACCCCACAGGAATGACCCCTTCTCCTTCATTCTTCCCAGCATCTTGGGCACACATGCACATGCATGTGTAGCTGGCATGAGTTTCAAGCTGCCAGATCTGGGACTCGAACTGTGCTTGGCCATGTGGGAGTCTAGTGACGTAACCTCTGCGCTATCTGCTGGTCCCAACATAGCCACATTTTTAATAACTACAAAGTACTATAAACACTGTGTTTTATAATTTATTTAGTCGATCTCTTAGTTTGGGGCCTTTTACTAGTTATGCGATCTTTTCTTCATCTATAAAATGAGGCTGTAATGGTCCAAATCCTAAGGGCTGTTATGAGAATGAAATGAGTTCACACATGCAAGGTTTTAGAGTTTTGATGACTAACAAACTGTTTCAGACCATGACCACCATCGGATAAGGATCCTGTCTTCCTTGCTCAGTACTAACCTTTAGGGTCTAACACCAGCATGCCACAGGAACTAGGCAATACATGTTAATAGCAGTGAGAATTTTAGTAGTATCACTGGTAGAACTAAACTTCAATAAATATTTGTTAAATAAAATAATTCTTTTTTTCCTTCACAAGGTATCCCTTCCATGAGCATATGTGCACGTGAGACAGAAAGAGAGGGAGTTCCACTGCTAGGAACCGCCCCTAGCCTCAGCCAGCCTATCACAGGCACACACTGCCTGGGTGCTCAGGGAGGTCTCTGGGTGCAAACCCAGAACTTCCCACATCGGTAGGTCTCACACAGCTTTGTGTTCCTCTGCTGCACCACCAGCCAGCCTTAGTTCCTTTACTTATGAACTGCTAAAACATTCTTTGACCGGGGGACCATCAGTTAGCATAATGGCTATGTCACTGAACTCCCATGTAGTCGACCGCGGTTCGAGTCCGGGACCTGGTGGCTTAAACTCACACTGGGCATATGTGTGTGCATGCCCAAGATCCCGAGAGGAGAATGAAGGAGAAGGGATTGTGGCGTGGCCATCCCCCTGGGGGGGTGATTTCTCGCTTTCTGTCTCTCTCTGTCTTCCTGGCACATGCACGCGCCCTATAGCAAAACCTCTCCCCAAAGTAACAAAGACAAAAAACCCCTGAATAATGGCCCTGAAGCAGAACTGAGTCTGGTACACACAGCCAGGAAGTTAGTGTAGCTGGCATAAAGGGAAGACAAGGATTTCTGTCTGGCTGGCCGACCATAAATCCCCAACCTCACAGCTAGCACAGTGCCTGGTACACAGTAGGCACTCTGTAAATACGTGTCAGATTGGAGCTTTATGGTGGTACAGTGGTAAAACAACCTTCTGCAAGGTTGATCCATATGGGATGTTCTGGGTTATGACCAGAGACCTCCTCAAAGGTGCTGAATGAGCATGTGCTCAAGATCTGGGGGTGGATCATGGCATCAGGGCCCTGTTGGGGATGCCTCTCTCTGTCTCTTGCTCATGAAAAAATAAATAAATAAAATATGTTCGTGTTGAATAAATGTGCAAAGGAATTGAATGATTAAAGTTGGTGGGCCAAAGGGGATTCTAGCTTTACTGTGTGTGTGTGTGTGTGTGTGTGTACTTCTGTTTTTCTTTTTAATTATAAAAAGAAAGCAAATGTGATGAGATGTAAACAGTAGTTAATTAATTTTAGGTAGTTTGAAAGTATGTTGTACTTTATGTGTTCAATTTCTAAAAGGATAGTGAATAAACTTCAAACCAAGATATGATACTAAAATCTTGCATCTCACAAGATGCCTACAGTTTCAGATTGCGCATGCATCTAGGAGAGCTGCTATAACACACATTTTACGAGTGTGGAAACTGAAAGTGAGAGGGGTGACGTGAATGGACCCTCGCCATGCAAAAACCAGGAAAGAGAAGAGCTGAACTTTTCATATAGGTTTTTTGACTCTAATTCCAGTGTTTTTTTTTTTTAATATTACACCATTCTGCCTATAACATATATATAAGAACAGACTTTTCCACAGACATTAACTATAAAATATATCTGTTACATCTAATAAACTAAGAAAAAAACCTGAAAATTTAATATGACTTTATGCTAGTAACATTTCTTCTTAAAACAATCATTCTGAATTTTCATTTTCTTATTCTACTGCCCATTCCCCTTCTTACCTCCTATACCTTCAGCTAATTCCCCAACACACTCCTTGCCCTCCCTAGCTCTCTAAAGACATACTACAGACAACAGACTCTATCTCATATTTATTCATCAAACCAAAGACCCAGACATGGCTTACAAAGAGGTACCGCACCCAGCCAGAGGAAGCTCTAATGCAGCCTGACTCCAACACAGTCATGATGAAAATAAGAATGACAGTGGCTGCACCTGCCAGTGGCATGGTGATTAAGACGGCCAGGCCCCACATGGCCAACGGCACTGCTGAGTACCGGCCCAGTGCCATGAAATACACGCCAGGCATGTGTGCATGCATGACCCAGACCTGGGGAGAAGAAGGGCAGAGGAGGGACTGTGGTCCTCTCTCCAGGGGGTACTTTCACACTCTCTCTCTCTGCCTCTCTATGTCAATCCCACACTCTCTACAACAAAAACAAAACAAATAAAACCACAAAACAACAAAAAAATTACAGATGATTTGAGAATTTCTATTCAAATAAATTATGACAAACAAAATTCCTTAAAAAAAAAAAAAAACGAAAACAAGAACCAATCAGGAAAAGGCCGGCTCCATCAGCACTTCATTCAATTTGAATCTGTGCTAATGGAGGCCAGTCACAGGCTTGGTGCTTCCAGAGGGCACTATGCTGCGTACAAAAAAGACCTCAAGTTCTGATTTGCTGCGTTGGAATGTGAGGTCAGTAACAGGTACCCTGAGGGGCTCTGAGGATGGCTCAGTGCTGCTGGAGAGGAGAAAGCTGTACTGCTGAAGCACCGGTCCTGATCCTGGGGCTGACTCACATTCCAGAGAAATGAAAAGTTCAAATTAACCTATTTGGCAAAAAGCATCAAACTGGGCTGAGAAAGTAAGGGTCATGGAATTGGAACAAATATTCTTTTTTTTTTATTAATTACTTTATTTATTTTTGTATATACTTTCAATCATATTGTTTGGCTTACAATGAGACCATTTCGATATGTGAACATTTCTCCCCAGACCCGTTGATCGAAATATCTTCAACAGATAACACCACACCTCCCCATCCCGTCAATGCTCTACCTCTGTATCCCTTCTCCAAATGTCTTTCGTTGGGCCCCACTCCTCCACATACACCTCATCTGACATTCACACCTATCTCTTGTGTTTGTTCAACTGTTAGTCAATCAGTTTCAGACATAGAATGCAGACAAACGGTATATGTTAAGTGGGGACATACAATGCCTCTCCTTCATAGCCTGGCTTGCCTCACTCAGCAGTACATCTTCCATATTCTTCCACTTTCTGTCAAAAGCCAGGGCTCTGTTGGTTTTTATGGCTGAGTAGTATTCCATAGAGTGTATGTGCCACAGTTTTTCAATCCATTCCTCCATACGGGGGCATCTGGGTTGGTTCCATGACTTAGCAATTGTGAATAGTGCCACAATAAACATCGATGTGCAAGCACTTTTCCAATGAAGGATTCTTCTGTCCTTTGGGTAGATACCGAGAAGTGGGATCTCTGGATCATATGGCAGATCTATCTGTAGATTTTTGAGGAATCTCCAAATTATTCTCCACAGTGGTTGGACCAATCTACATTCCCACCAGCAGTGTAAAAGAGTTCCCCTTTCACCACACCCCCGCCAACACTTATCATTTTTTGTTTTTTTAATATTAGACAATCTGACTGGGGTTAGGTGGTACCTCATTGTTGTTTTTATCTGCATTTCCCTTACTATGAGGGAGGTTGAACATTTTTTCATATGCCTTTTGGCCATTCGTATGTCATCTTTAGAGAGTGTTTTCTTCATCTCCTTCTCCCATCTTTTAATAGGGTTGCTCATCTTTTTTCCAAACACCTTTTTTAGTTCCTTGTGTATTCTGGTTATCAGTCCCTTATCTGATGCAACATTTACAAAAATATTTTCCCATTCTGAGGGCTGTCGATTCACACTAACTACTGTGTCTTTGGCCATGCAGAAACTTCTTAGTCTGATGTAATCCCACTTGTCTATTTTGTGGACGATGGACTCTGCTTTGAGGGTCTTCTTTAGGAAGTCTTTCCCTACACCAATGTCTCCCAGAGTTTCCCCAGCATTCTCCAGGAGCAACTTTAGAGTTTGAGGTCTTAGATTTAGATCCTTGATCCACCTTGACTTGATTCTTGTCAAAGGAGAGAGGTAGGGGTTCAGATTCATCTTTCTGCAAGTGGAAGTCCAGTTTCTCCAGCACCACTTGCTGAAGAGGCTTTCATTTTCCCACTGGATTGACTGGTACCCCTTGTCAAAGATCAGTTGACTGTATGTTTGGGCACTTATTTCTGGGGACTCTATTCTGTTCCATTGGTCTACATGTCTGTTTCTGTGCCAATACCATGCTGTCTTTATTACCACAGCTTTGTAATATATTTTTGGATCGGGGATTGAGATGCCACCCACTCCATTCTTCTTGTGTAGAAGTGCTTTGGCAATACGGGGTCTTTTATGATTCCAGACAAATTTTAAGATTGTCTTTTCTAGATCTGTGAAGAATGTGTCTGGTACTTTGATTGGCATTGCATTAAATAGGTAGATTAATTTGGGTAGAATTGCCATTTTGATTATATTAACTCTTCCAATCCATGAACATGGGATGTCCTTCCATTTTTTTGCGTCATTTTCAATTTCTTTTTTTACCTTCTCGTAGTTTTCCTTGTGGAGGTCTTTAACTTCTTTGGTTAGATTTATTCCTAAATATCTTATACTTTTAGTGGCTATGGTAAACGGAATAAGTTTTTTCAGTTCTATCTCAGTCTGCCTGTTATTCGTATATAGAAATGCTATCGATTTCTGTATATTGATTTTATATCCTGCCACTTTACTGAATTCATGTATTACTTCCAGTAGTTTTTCCATGGAGACCATTGGGTCTTCTATGTATACAATCATGTCATCTGCAAATAGAGAGAGTTTCACCTCTTCTTTTCCTATTTGAATGCCCTTTATTTTTTCCTCTTTTCTGATCACGTTGGCGAGGACTTCCAGTACTATATTGAAAAGGAGAGGAGAAAGTTGGCATCCTTGTCTTGTTCCTGTGTTTAGTGGGAAAGCTTTCAGCTTTTCTCCATTCAGGATGATGTTCGCTATGGGTTTTTCATAGATGGCTTTTATTGTATTGAGAAATGGCCCTTCTATGCCGATTTTGCTAAGAGTCTTGATCATGAAGGGATGTTGTATCTTATCAAATGCTTTTTCTGCGTCAATCGATATGACCATATGGTTTTTGTCATTCTTCCTATTAATATGGTGTATTACATTTATGGTTTTGCGTATGTTGAACCAACCTTGCATTCCTGGAATAAAGCCTACCTGATCATGGTGTATGATCTTCTGTATAAGTTGTTGAATACGATTTGCTAGTATCTTGTTGAGAATCTTTGAGTCTATGTTCATCAGAGATATTGGTCTATAGTTTTCCTTCCTTGTCCTGTCCTTATCTGTTTTGAGGATGAGGGTGACAGAGGCTTCATAGAATGAATTAGGGAGAGATTCACCCTTTTGGATCTTTAGAAATAATTTGAGCAGAATGGGAGTTAACTCTTCTTTGAAAGTTTTGTAGAATTCAGAGGTGAATCCATCGGGGCCAGGGCTTTTCTTTGTTGGGAGATTACTTATTACTGATTCAATCTCCTGGCTTGTTATGGGCCTATTCAGACTTTCTATTTCTTCCTGGCTCATTCTTGGTAGATTATATTTGTCCAGGAATTTGTCCATCTCATCCAGATTATCTTGTTTCTTAGCGTATAGATGTTCAAAGTATACTCTAATGATGTTTTGAATTTCTACTATGTCTGTTGTTATGTTACCAGCCTCATTGCAGATTTGATTCACCTGGTTCCTTTCTCTCTTCTTCTTAATAAGTCTCGCTAGTGGGGTATCAATTTTGTTTATCCTTTCAAAGAACCAGCTTTTGCTTTCACTTACTTTCTGTATAGTACGTTTATTTTCTATTTCATTTATTTCTGCTCGGATCTTTATTATTTCCTTTCTCCTGTAATTTTTTGGATTTTTTTGCTGTTGCTTTTCCAATTCTCTAAGGCTTGATGTTAGGTGATCCATTAGCCTTTTCTCTGTCTTCCTCTTATGTGCACTAATTGCTATGAACTTCCCTCTTATGACTGCTTTGGCAGTGTCCCAAAGATTATGGAAACTTGTATCTTCATTGTCATTGGCTTCCATGAATCTTTTGATTTCGGACTTTATTTCTTCGGTAATAGTGGAGTCATTCAGGAGTAGGTTATTTAGTTTCCATGTTTTTAGGTATTTTTGAGGATTTCTCTTGAAATTAAACTCGAGTTTAATTCCATCATGGTCAGAGAAGATGCTGGAAATAGTTTCTATGCTTCTGAATCTGCAGAGGCTTGCTTTGTGTCCTATGATGTGGTCAATCTTCGAGAAAGTTCCATGTCGGGGTGAGAAAAAACTATATCTTGTGGTTTTTGGGTGGAAAGTTCTATAGATGTCTGTTAAGTCCAATTGATTTATGGTATCATTTAGGTCCTTGATCTCTCTACCTATTTTTTGCCTAGATGATCTGTCCAGAGGGGATAATGCGGTGTTGAGATCTCCAACAATTAGTGTGTTGCAGTCTATCTCCCCTTTCAGATCTAACAATCTTTCCTTCACATATTTGGGTGCTCCTGTGTTAGGAGCATAGATATTAATAAGCGTTATATCTTCTCGATCTATAGAGCCTTTTACTATGATATAGTGCCCTTCTTTGTCTCTTCGGACACTTTTTGTTTTAAAGCCTATTTTGTCAGAGATTAGTATCGCAACTCCAGCTCTTTTTTGGTTCCCAACTGCATGGAAAACCTTTTTCCAACCCTTCACTTTCAGTCTATGTATGTCTTTTTCCATGAGGTGGGTTTCTTGTAGGCAACAGATAGAGGGTTTCTGTTTTTTTATCCATTCAGCCAGTCTGTGTCTCTTGATTGGAGAATTTAACCCATTAACATTCAATGTTATTATCGATGTTATAGGGTCTGTACCGACATTTAAGTTAGCCATTGTCTTAGTTGCCTGTTATTTCTTTGTTTCTGGCTGTTGCGTCTTTAGTTTTCCTGGAACAGTACTTTCTTCAGGATTTCTTGAAGAGCTGGTCTGGTGTTGGCAAATTCTTTCAGGTTTTGTTTGTCTGAGAAGATTTTAATCTTTTTTTCCCAAATGAAGGATAATCTTGCAGGGTATAATAGTCTTGGCTGAAATTGTTTCTCTCTTAACACTTTCAGTATGTCTTCCCATTCTTTTCTTGCTTGCATTGTTTCTGATGAGAGGTCTGGTGTTAGTCTTATGGGATGGCCTTTGTAAGTTATTTCTCATTTCTCTCTTACCAGTTTTAGTATCATGACTTTTTCTGTGACGTTAGACAGCCTGGCTAAGATGTGCCTTGGGGAAGATCTTCTGGGGTTGATTCTATTTGGGGTCCTTTGTATTTCTTGGGTTCGGATGGTTCGGTGCCTCTCTAGGCTTGGGAAATTTTCTTCCAAGATGTCATGGAATAGATTTTCCATTCCGCTATTAGTTTCTTCACCTTCTGGGATGCCGATTATTCTGATGTTTGGGCGTCTAATAGAGTCTAGTATTTCTCGTATATTATCCTCATGTTTTTTAGTTATTTTCTCGATCTTTTTGTAGCTTTTTTCTAGATCAGAGGTTTTATCTTCTACATCAGAGATTCGATCTTCAGCATGGTCTAATCGGCTCTTAATACTTTCCAGAGAGTTTTTGATTTCTTGTATTATTGACTTTATCTCTAATAATTCCACCTGATTCTTTCTCAGAGTATCCATTTCTTCTTTCATATCCTGGAAGGACTTGCTAATTTCCTGTAGTTCGTTGTCCCTTTTTTTTTCCAATTCACAGAATTTGGTCACCATGAATGTTCGGAATTCTGTGTCTGTCATTTTGGTAACGTCCTCCATATTTACGAGACATGGAGGGGCATTTACCTTTGTTGGAGACATATTTTCTTGTTTATTCAGACCTGAGGCTCTTTTTCTACCTTTAGCCATTGGAGGATTACTTCCCTTTTAAAGACTTCTTGGGAGAACTTTTGTCCCACGAGAAGTAAGAGTCTTTCCTTTTTGATGGGAATAGCTGTTTGTAGAAGTCTCTCTTCTGTTGTTTTTACCAATGTGTTTTCAGGCAGGGAACTCTACAGAAGTGTCTAACAAGCAGAATCTCCTTTTTCAAAGGGGATCAGTACTAGGGAGGATCCCAAAGACACTTATCTTCCTAGGAAATTTCAGATATATGATTCTAGACCTGTCTAGTCTGTCTGGCACGGTAAAAAAAAAGGAGGAGAGGACAATATGCAACGAAAGGAAAGACAACACAGAAAAATAAAGAAAAAGTGGCGCGCCGCGCATTAACGCGGCGCGTGATTTCACCAGAGGCTTGCAGGAGACGCTATTGCCTGCTGGCAGTCCAGGAAAGTCTAGAAGGTGGAGTCTGGGGCCTGGGGGTCTGGAAGTGGGGTGGGGGTGAGAGGTGACCCTCCCTCAGTATCCCTTGCTGGCCAGAGGCTTGCAGGAGACGCTATTGCCTGCTGGCAGTCCAGGAAAGTCTAGAAGGTGGAGTCTGGGGCCTGGGGGTCTGGAAGTGGGGTGGGGGTCAGAGGTGACCCTCCCTCAGTATCCCTTGCTGGCCAGAGGCTTGCAGGACACGCTATTGCCTGCTGGCAGTCCAGGAAAGTCTAGAAGGTGGAGTCTGGGGCCTGGGGGTCTGGAAGTGGGGTGGGGGTCAGAGGTGACCCTCCCTCAGTATCCCTTGCTGGCCAGAGGCTTGCAGGAGACGCTATTGCCTGCTGGCAGTCCAGGAAAGTCTAGAAGGTGGAGTCTGGGGCCTGGGGGTCTGGAAGTGGGGTGGGGGTCAGAGGTGACCCTCCCTCAGTATCCCTTGCTGGCCAGAGGCTTGCAGGACACGCTATTGCCTGCTGGCAGTCCAGGAAAGTCTAGAAGGTGGAGTCTGGGGCCTGGGGGTCTGGAAGTGGGGTGGGGGTCAGAGGTGACCCTCCCTCAGTATCCCTTGCTGGCCAGAGGCTTGCAGGACACGCTATTGCCTGCTGGCAGTCCAGGAAAGTCTAGAAGGTGGAGTCTGGGGCCTGGGGGTCTGGAAGTGGGGTGGGGGTCAGAGGTGACCCTCCCTCAGTATCCCTTGCTGGCCAGAGGCTTGCAGGAGACGCTATTGCCTGCTGGCAGTCCAGGAAAGTCTAGAAGGTGGAGTCTGGGGCCTGGGGGTCTGGAAGTGGGGTGGGGGTCAGAGGTGACCCTCCCTCAGTATCCCTTGCTGGCCAGAGGCTTGCAGGACACGCTATTGCCTGCTGGCAGTCCAGGAAAGATCTAGAAGGTGGAGTCTGGGGACTGGGTGTCTGGAAGTGGGGTGGGGGTCAGAGGTGACCCTCCCTCAGTATCCCTTGCTGGCCAGAGGCTTGCAGGACACGCTATTGCCTACTGGCAGTCCAGGAAATTCTAGAAGGTGGAGTCTGGGGCCTGGGGGTCTGGAAGTGGGGTGGGGGTCAGAGGTGACCCTCCCTCAGTATCCCTTGCTGGCCAGAGGCTTGCAGGACACGCTATTGACTGCTGGCAGTCCAGGAAAGTCTAGAAGGTGGAGTCTGGGGCCTGGGGGTCTGGAAGTGGGGTGGGGGTCAGAGGTGACCCTCCCTCAGTATCCCTTACTGGCCAGAGGCTTGTAGGACACGCTATTGCCTACTGGCAGTCCAGGAAATTCAAGAAGGTGGAGTCTGGGGCCTGGGGGTCTGGAAGTGGGGTGGGGGTCAGAGGTGACCCTCCCTCAGTATCCCTTGCTGGCCAGAGGCTTGCAGGACACGCTATTGCCTGCTGGCAGTCCAGGAAAGTCTAGAAGGTGGAGTCTGGGGCCTGGGGGTCTGGAAGTGGGGTGGGGGTCAGAGGTGAACCTCCCTCAGTATCCCTTGCTGGCCAGAGGCTTGCAGGAGACGCTATTGCCTGCTGGCAGTCCAGGAAAGTCTAGAAGGTGGAGTCTGGGGCCTGGGGGTCTGGAAGTGGGGTGGGGGTCAGAGGTGACCCTCCCTCAGTATCCCTTGCTGGCCAGAGGCTTGCAGGACACGCTATTGCCTGCTGGCAGTCCAGGAAAGTCTAGAAGGTGGAGTCTGGGGCCTGGGGGTCTGGAAGTGGGGTGGGGGTCATAGGTGACCCTCCCTCAGTATCCCTTGCTGGCCAGAGGCTTGCAGGACACGCTATTGCCTACTGGCAGTCCAGGAAAGTCTAGAAGGTGGAGTCTGGGGCCTGGGGGTCTGGAAGTGGGGTGGGGGTCAGAGGTGACCCTCCCTCAGTATCCCTTGCTGGCCAGAGGCTTGCAGGACACGCTATTGCCTGCTGGCAGTCCAGGAAAGTCTAGAAGGTGGAGTCTGGGGCCTGAGGGTCTGGAAGTGGGGTGGGGGTCAGAGGTGACCTCCTTCAGTATCCCTTGCTGGCCAGAGGCTTGCAGGAGGCGCTATTGCCTGCTGGCAGTCCAGGAAAGTCTAGAAGGTGGAGTCTGGGGCCTGGGGGTCTGGAAGTGGGGTGGGGGTCAGAGGTGACCCTCCCTCAGTATCCCTTGCTGGCCAGAGGCTTGCAGGACACGCTATTGCCTGCTGGCAGTCCAGGAAAGTCTAGAAGGTGGAGTCTGGGGCCTGGGGTCTGGAAGTGGGGTGGGGGTCAGAGGTGACCCTCCCTCAGTATCCCTTGCTGGCCAGAGGCTTGCAGGACACGCTACTGCCTGCTGGCAGTCCAGGAAAGTCTAGAAGGTGGAGACTGGGGCCTGGGGGTCTGGAAGTGGGGTGGGGGTCAGAGGTGACCCTCCCTCAGTATCCCTTGCTGGCCAGAGGCTTGCAGGACACGCTATTGCCTGCTGGCAGTCCAGGAAAGTCTAGAAGGTGGAGTCTGGGGCCTGGGGGTCTGGAAGTGGGGTGGGGGTCAGAGGTGACCCTCCCTCAGTATCCCTTGCTGGCCAGAGGCTTGCAGGAGACGCTATTGCCTGCTGGCAGTCCAGGAAAGTCTAGAAGGTGGAGTCTGGGGCCTGGGGGTCTGGAAGTGGGGTGGGGGTCAGAGGTGACCCTCCCTCAGTATCCCTTGCTGGCCAGAGGCTTGCAGGACACGCTATTGCCTGCTGGCAGTCCAGGAAAGTCTAGAAGGTGGAGTCTGGGGCCTGGAGGTCTGGAAGTGGGGTGGGGGTCAGAGGTGACCCTCCCTCAGTATCCCTTGCTGGCCAGAGGCTTGCAGGAATCGCTATTGCCTGCTGGCAGTCCAGGAAACTCTAGAAGGTGGAGTCTGGGGCCTGGGGGTCTGGAAGTGGGGTGGGGGTCAGAGGTGACCCTCCCTCAGTATCCCTTGCTGGCCAGAGGCTTGCAGGACACGCTATTGACTGCTGGCAGTCCAGGAAAGTCTAGAAGGTGGAGTCTGGGGCCTGGGGGTCTGGAAGTGGGGTGGGGGTCAGAGGTGACCCTCCCTCAGTATCCCTTGCTGGCCAGAGGCTTGCAGGAATCGCTATTGCCTGCTGGCAGTCCAGGAAAGTCTAGAAGGTGGAGTCTGGGGCCTGGGGGTCTGGAAGTGGGGTGGGGGTCAGAGGTGACCCTCCCTCAGTATCACTTGCTGGCCAGAGGCTTGCAGGAGACGCTATTGCCTGCTGTCAGTCCAGGAAAGTCTAGAAGGTGGAGTCTGGGGCCTGGGGGTCTGGAAGTGGGGTGGGGGTCAGAGGTGACCCTCCCTCAGTATCCCTTGCTGGCCAGAGGCTTGCAGGACACGCTATTGCCTGCTGGCAGTCCAGGAAAGTCTAGAAGGTGGAGTCTGGGGCCTGGGGGTCTGGAAGTGGGGTGGGGGTCAGAGGTGAACCTCCCTCAGTATCCCTTGCTGGCCAGAGGCTTGCAGGACACGCTATTGCCTGCTGGCAGTCCAGGAAATTCTAGAAGGTGGAGTCTGGGGCCTGGGGGTCTGGAAGTGGGGTGGGGGTCATAGGTGACACTCCCTCAGTATCCCTTGCTGGCCAGAGGCTTGCAGGCCACGCTATTGCCTGCTGGCAGTCCAGGAAAGTCTAGAAGGTGGAGTCTGGGGCCTGGGGGTCTGGAAGTGGGGTGGGGGTCAGAGGTGACCCTCCCTCAGTATCCCTTGCTGGCCAGAGGCTTGCAGGACACGCTATTGCCTGCTGGCAGTCCAGGAAAGTCTAGAAGGTAGACTCTGGGGGTCTGGGGGTCTGGAAGTGGGGTGGGGTTCAGAGGTGACCCTCCCTCAGTATCCCTTGCTGGCCAGAGGCTTGCAGGACACGCTATTGCCTGCTGGCAGTCCAGGAAAGTCTAGAAGGTGGAGTCTGGGGCCTGGGGGTCTGGAAGTGTGGTGGGGGTCAGAGGTGACCCTCCCTCAGTATCCCTTGCTGGCCAGAGGCTTGGAGGACACGCTATTGCCTGCTGGCAGTCCAGGAAAATCTAGAAGGTGGAGTCTGGGGCCTGGGGGTCTGGAAGTGGGGTGGGGGTCAGAGGTGACCCTCCCTCAGTATCCCTTGCTGGCCAGAGGCTTGCAGGAGACGCTATTGCCTGCTGGCAGTCCAGGAAAGTCTAGAAGGTGGAGTCTGGGGCCTGGGGGTGTGGAAGTGGGGTGGGGGTCAGAGGTGACCCTCCCTCAGTATCCCTTGCTGGCCAGAGGCTTGCAGGACACGCTATTGCCTGCTGGCAGTCCAGGAAAGTCTAGAAGGTGGAGTCTGGGGCCTGGGGGTCTGGAAGTGGGGTGTGGGTCAGAGGTGACCCTCCCTCAGTATCCCTTGCTGGCCAGAGGCTTGCAGGACACGCTATTGCCTGCTGGCAGTCCAGGAAAGTCTAGAAGGTGGAGTCTGGGGCCTGGGGGTCTGGAAGTGGGGTGGGGGTCAGAGGTGACCCTCCCTCAGTATCGCTTGCTGGCCAGAGGCTTGCAGGACACGCTATTGCCTGCTGGCAGTCCAGGAAAGACTAGAAGGTGGAGTCTGGGGCCTGGGGGTCTGGAAGTGGGGTGGGGGTCAGAGGTGACACTCCCTCACTATACCTTGCTGGCCAGAGGCTTGCAGGAGACGCTATTGCCTGCTGGCAGTCCAGGAAATTCTAGAAGGTGGAGTCTGGGGCCTGGGGGTCTGGAAGTGTGGTGGGGGTCAGAGGTGACCCTCCCTCAGTATCCCTTGCTGGCCAGAGGCTTGCAGGACACGCTATTGCCTGCTGGCAGTCCAGGAAAGTCTAGAAGGTGGAGTCTGGGGCCTGGGGGTCTGGAAGTGGGGTGGGGGTCAGAGGTGAACCTCCCTCAGTATCCCTTGCTGGCCAGAGGCTTACAGGACACGCTATTGCGTGCTGGCCGTCCAGGAAATTCTAGAAGGTGGAGTCTGGGGCCTGGGGGTCTGGAAGTGGGGTGGGGGTCAGAGGTGACCCTCCCTCAGTATCCCTTGCTGGCCAGAGGCTTGCAGGAGACGCTATTGCCTGCTGGCAGTCCAGGAAAGTCTAGAAGGTGGAGTCTGGGGCCTGGGTGTCTGGAAGTGGGGTGGGGGTCAGTGGTGACCCTCCCTCAGTATCCCTTGCTGGCCAGAGGCTTGCAGGACACGCTATTGCCAGCTGGCAGTCCAGGAAAGTCTAGAAGGTGGAGTCTGGGGCCTGGGGGTCTGGAAGTGGGGTGGGGGTCAGAGGTGACCCTCCCTCAGTATCCCTTGCTGGCCAGATGCTTGCAGGACACGCTATTGCCTGCTGGCAGTCCAGGAAAGTCTAGAAGGTGGAGTCTGGGGCCTGGGGGTCTGGAAGTGGAGTGGGGGTCAGAGGTGACCCTCCCTCAGTATCCCTTGCTGGCCAGAGGCTTGCAGGACACGCTATTGCCTGCTGGCAGTCCAGGAAAGTCTAGAAGGTGGAGTCTGGGGCCTGGGGGTCTGGAAGTGGGGTGGGGGTCAGAGGTGACCCTCCCTCAGTATCTCTTGCTGGGCAGAGGCTTGCAGGTCACGCTATTGCCTGCTGGCAGTCCAGGAAAGTCTAGAATGTGGAGTCAGGGGCCTGGGGGTCTGGAAGTGGGGTGGGGGTCAGAGGTGACACTCCCTCAGTATCCCTTGCTGGCTAGAGGCTTGCAGGAGACGCTATTGCCTGCTTACAGTCCAGGAAAGTCTAGAAGGTGGAGTCTGGGGCCTGGTGGTCTGGAAGTGGGGTGGGGGTCAGAGGTGACCCTCCCTCAGTATCCCTTGCTGGCCAGAGGCTTGCAGGACACGCTATT
>JAKSZU010000708.1:0-48433 GCA_026018925.1 Tupaia tana
GCTCCTTTCTCCCAGGCAGGAGATTTGAGCCATTCTCTGAGAAGATTCCACATGGATACTGGGAACTAGATATTTCAGGGCACAGGCGAAATGAAGATTTTCTACTCATAATTCAGCCTCCAGCAAGCAAAGCTAGTGTGGTAGGGAGCCCCTCTGGCCTTCTATCCCTGTCTCTGTGTCTCTGAATTCTCTGTCTTTCTCTGCCCCTGTCTCCTCATTTTTTTTGGTAATTTTTCATTTTTACGATTTTTTTAAAGGTAGAATTTCTCTCTGGCTCTCAGCTCCATCTTTTGTTTTGTTAATAAGCCCTTCTGCTCCTTTCTCCCAGGCAGGAGAGTAGAGCCATTCTCTGAGAAGTTTCCACATGGATACTGGGAACTAGATATTTCAGGGCACAGGCGAAATGAAGATTTTCTACTCAAAATTCAGCCTCCAGCAAGCAAAGCTTGTGTGGTAGGGAGCCCCTCTGGCCTTCTATCCCTGTCTCTGTGTCTCTGAGGTCTCTGTCTCTCTCTGCTCCTGTCTCCTCATTTTTTTGGGTAACTTTTCCTTTTTACGATTTTTTTAAAGGTAGAATTTCTCTCTGGCTCTCAGCTCCATCTTTTGTTTTGTTAATAAGCCCTTCTGCTCCTTTCTCCCAGGCAGGAGAGTAGAGCCATTCTCTGAGAAGATTCCACATGGATACTGGGAACTAGATATTTCAGGGCACAGGCGAAATGAATATTTTCTACTCATAATTCAGCCTCCAGCAAGCAAAGCTAGTGTGGTAGGGAGCCCCTCTGGCCTTCTATCCCCTGTCTCTGTGTCTCTGAGGTCTCTGTCTCTCTCTGCTCCTGTCTCCTCATTTTTTTTGGTAATTTTTCCTTTTTACGATTTTTTTAAAGGTAGAATTTCTCTCTGGCTCTCAGCTCCATCTTTTGTTTTGTTAATAAGCCCTTCTGCTCCTTTCTCCCAGGGAGGAGAGTTGAGCCATTCTCTGAGAAGATTCCACATGGATACTGGGAACTAGATATTTCAGGGCACAGGCGAAATGAAGATTTTCTACTCATAATTCAGCCTCCAGCAAGCAAAGCTAGTGTGGTAGGGAGCCCCTCTGGCCTTCTATCCCTGTCTCTGTGTCTCTGAGGTCTCTGTCTCTCTCTGCTCCTGTCTCCTCATTTTTTTTTGGTTATTTTTTCTTTTTACGATTTTTTTAAAGGTAGAGTTTCTCTCTGTCTCTCAGCTCCATCTTCTCTTTTGTTAATAAGCCCTTCTGCTCATTTCTCCCAGGCAGGAGAGTTGAGCCATTCTCTGAGAAGTTTCCACATGGATACTGGGAACTAGATATTTCAGGGCACAGACGAAATGCAGATTTTCTACTCATAATTCAGCCTCCAGCAAGCAAAGCTAGTGTGGTAGGGAGCCCCTCTGGCCTTCTATACCTGTCTCTGTGTCTCTGAGGTCTCTGTCTCTCTCTGCTCCTGTCTCCTCATTTTCTTGGGTAATTTTTCCTTTTTACGATTTTTTTAAAGGTAGAATTTCTCTCTGCCTCTCAGCTCCATCTTTTGTTTTGTTAATAAGCCCTTCTGCTCCTTTCTCCCAGGCAGGAGAGTTGAGCCATTCTCTGAGAAGATTCCACATGGATACTGGGAACTAGATATTTCAGGGCACAGGCGAAATGAAGATTTTCTACTCATAATTCAGCCTCCAGCAAGCAAAGCTAGTGTGGTAGGGAGCCCCTCTGGCCTTCTATCCCTGTCTCTGTGTCTCTGAGGTCTCTGTCTCTCTCTGCTCCTGTCTCCTCTTTTTTTGGTAATTTTTCCTTTTTACGATTTTTTTAAAGTTAGAATTTCTCTCTGGTTCTCAGCTCCATCATTTGTTTTGTTAATAAGCCCTTCTACTCCTTTCTCCCAGGCAGGAGAGTTGAGCCATTCTCTGAGAAGATTCCACATGGATACTGGGAACTAGATATTTCAGGGCACAGGCGAAATGAAGATTTTCTACTCATAATTCAGCCTCCAGCAAGCAAAGCTAGTGTGGTTGGGAGCCCCTCTGGCCTTCTATCCCTGTCTCTGTGTCTCTGAGGTCTCTGTCTCTCTCTGCTCCTGTCTCCTCTTTTTTTTGGTAATTTTTCTTTTTACGATTTTTTTAAAGGTAGAATTTCTCTCTGGCTCTCAGCTCCATCTTTTGTTTTGTTAATAAGCCCTTCTGCTCCTTTCTCCCAGGCAGGAGAGTTGAGCCATTCTCTGAGAAGATTCCACATGGATACTGGAAACTAGATATTTCAGGGCACAGGCGAAATGAAGATTTTCTACTCATAATTCAGCCTCCAGCAAGCAAAGCTAGTGTGGTAGGGAGCCCCTCTGGCCTTCTATCCCTGTCTCTGTGTCTCTGAGGTCTCTGTCTCTCTCTACTCCTGTCTCCTCAGTTTTTTGGGTAATTTTTCCTTTTTACGATTTTTTTAAAGGTTGAATTTCTCTCTGACTCTCAGCTCCATCTTTTGTTTTGTTAATAAGCCCTTCTGCTCCTTTCTCCCAGGCAGGAGAGTTGAGCCATTCTCTGAGAAGATTCCACATGGATACTGGGAACTAGATATTTCAGGGCACAGGCGAAATGAAGATTTTCTACTCATAATTCAGCCTCCAGCAAGCAAAGCTAGTGTGGTAGGGAGCCCCTCTGGCCTTCTATCCCTGTCTCTGTGTCTCTGAGGTCTCTGTCTCTCTCTGCTCCTGTCTCCTCTTTTTTTGGTAATTTTACCTTTTTACGATTTTTTTAAAGGTAGAATTTCTCTCTGGCTCTCAGCTCCATCTTTTGTTTTGTTAATAAGCCCTTCTGCTCCTTTCTCCCAGGCAGGAGAGTAGAGCCATTCTCTGAGAAGATTCCACATGGATACTGGAAACTAGATATTTCAGGGCACAGGCGAAATGAAGATTTTCTACTCATAATTCAGCCTCCAGCAAACAAAGCTAGTGTGGTAGGGAGCCCCTCTGGCCTTCTATCCCTGTCTCTGTGTCTCTGAGGTCTCTGTCTCTCTCTGCTCCTGTCTCCTCATTTTTTTGGGTAATTTTTCCTTTTTACGATTTTTTTAAAGGTAGAATTTCTCTCTGGCTCTCAGCTCCATCTTTTGTTTTGTTAATAAGCCCTTCTGCTCCTTTCTCCCAGGCAGGAGAGTTGAGCCATTCTCTGAGAATGTTCCACATGGATACTGGGAACTAGATATTTCAGGGCACAGGCGAAATGAAGATTTTCTACTCATAATTCAGCCTCCAGCAAGCAAAGCTAGTGTGGTAGGGAGCCCCTCTGGCCTTCTATCCCTGTCTCTGAGTCTCTGAGGTCTCTGTCTCTCTCTGCTCCTGTCTCCTCATTTTTTTGGTAATTTTTCCTTTTTACGATTTTTTTAAAGGTAGAATTTCTCTCTGGCTCTCAGCTCCATCTTTTGTTTTGTTAATAAGCCCTTCTGCTCCTTTCTCCCAGGCAGGAGAGTTGAGCCATTCTCTGAGAAGATTCCACATGGATACTGGGAACTAGATATTTCAGGGCACAGGCGAAATGAAGATTTTCTACTCATAATTCAGCCTCCAGCAAGCAAAGCTAGTGTGGTAGGGAGCCCCTCTGGCCTTCTATCCCTGTCTCTGTGTCTCTGAGGTCTCTGTCTCTCTCTGCTCCTGTCTCCTCATTTTTTTTTTGGTTATTTTACCTTTTTACGATTTTTTTAAAGGTAGAGTTTCTCTCTGGCTCTCAGCTCCATCTTTTTTTGTTAATAAGCCCTTCTGCTCATTTCTCCCAGGCAGGAGAGTTGAGCCATTCTCTGAGAAGATTCCACATGGACACTGAGAACTAGATATTTCAGGGCACAGGCGAAATGAAGATTTTCTACTCATAATTCAGCCTCCAGCAAGCAAAGCTAGTGTGGTAGGGAGCCCCTCTGGCCTTCTATCCCTGTCTCTGTGTCTCTGAGGTCTCTGTCTCTCTCTGCTCCTGTCTCCTCATTTTTTTGGTAATTTTTCCTTTTTACGATTTTTTTAAAGGTAAAATTTCTCTCTGGCTCTCAGCTCCATCTTTTGTTTCGTTAATAAGCCCTTCTGCTCCTTTCTCCCAGGCAGGAGAGTTGAGCCATTCTCTGAGAAGATTCCACATGGATACAGGGACGTGGATATTTCAGGGCACAGGCGAAATGAAGATTTTCTACTCATAATTCAGCCTCCAGCAAGCAAAGCTAGTGTGGTAGGGAGCCCCTCTGGCCTTCTATCCCTGTCTCTGTGTCTCTGAGGTCTCTGTCTCTCTCTGCTCCTGTCTCCTCATTTTTTTTGGTAATTTTTCCTTTTTACGATTTTTTTAAAGGTAGAATTTCTCTCTGGCTCTCAGCTCCATCTTTTGTTTTGTTAATAAGCCCTTCTGCTCCTTTCTCCCAGGCAGGAGATTTGAGCCATTCTCTGAGAAGATTCCACATGGATACTGGGAACTAGATATTTCAGGGCACAGGCGAAATGAAGATTTTCTACTCATAATTCAGCCTCCAGCAAGCAAAGCTAGTGTGGTAGGGAGCCCCTCTGGCCTTCTATCCCTGTCTCTGTGTCTCTGAATTCTCTGTCTCTCTCTGCCCCTGTCTCCTCATTTTTTTTGGTAATTTTTCATTTTTACGATTGTTTTAAAGGTAGAATTTCTCTCTGGCTCTCAGCTCCATCTTTTGTTTTGTTAATAAGCCCTTCTGCTCCTTTCTCCCAGGCAGGAGAGTTGAGCCATTCTCTGAGAAGATTCCACATGGATACTGGGAACTAGATAATTCAGGGCACAGGCGAAATGAAGATTTTCTACTCATAATTCAGCCTCCAGCAAGCAAAACTAGTGTGGTAGGGAGCCCCTCTGGCCTTCTATCCCTGTCTCTGTGTCTCTGAGGTCTCTGACTCTCTCTGCTCCTGTCTCCTCATTTTCTTGGGTAACTTTTCCTTTTTACGATTTTTTTAAAGGTAGAATTTCTCTCTGGCTCTCAGCTCCATCTTTTGTTTTGTTAATAAGCCCTTCTGCTCCTTTCTCCCAGGCAGGAGAGTTGAGCCATTCTCTGAGAAGATTCCACATGGATACTGGGAACTAGATATTTCAGGGCACAAGCGAAATGAAGGTTTTCTACTCATAATTCAGCCTCCAGCAAGCAAAGCTAGTGTGGTAGGGAGCCCCTCTGGCCTTCTATCCCTGTCTCTGTGTCTCTGAGGTCTCTGTCTCTCTCTGATCCTGTCTCCTCATTTTTTTTTGGTTATTTTTCCTTTTTACGATTTTTTTAAAGGTAGAGTTTCTCTCTGGCTGTCAGCTCCATCTTTTGTTTTGTTAATAAGCCCTTCTGCTCCTTTCTCCCAGGCAGGAGAGTTGAGCCATTCTCTGAGAAGATTCCACATGGATACTGGGAACTAGATATTTCAGGGCACAGATGAAATGAAGATTTTCTACTCATAATTCAGCCTCCAGCAAGCAAAGCTAGTGTGGTAAGGAGCCCCTCAGGCCTTCTATCCCTGTCTCTGTGTCTCTGAGGTCTCTGTCTCTCTCTGCTCCTGTCTCCTCATTTTCTTGGGTAATTTTTCCATTTTACGATTTTTCTAAAGGTAGAATTTCTCTCTGGCTCTCAGCTCCATCTTTTGTTTTGTTAATAAGCCCTTCTGCTCCTTTCTCCCAGGCAGGAGAGTTGAGCCATTCTCTGAGAAGATTCCACATGGATACTGGGAACTAGATATTTCAGGGCACAGGAGAAATGAAGATTTTCTACTCATAATTCAGCCTCCAGCAAGCAAAGCTAGTGTGGTAGGGAGCCCCTCTCGCCTTCTATCCCTGTCTCTGTGTCTCTGAGGTCTCTGTCTCTCTCTGCTCCTGTCTCCTCAGTTTTTTTGGTAATTTTTCCTTTTCACGATTTTTTTAAAGGTAGAATTTCTCTCTGGCTCTCAGCTCCATCTTTTGTTTTGTTAATAAGCCCTTCTGCTCCTTTCTCTCAGGCAGGAGAGTTGAGCCATTCTCTGAGAAGATTCCACATGGATACTGGGAACTAGATATTTCAGGGCACAGGCGAAATGAAGATTTTCTACTCATAATTCAGCCTCCAGCAAGCAAAGCTAGTGTGGTAGGGAGCCCCTCTGGCCTTCTATCCCTGTCTCTGTGTCTCTGAGGTCTCTGTCTTTCTCTGCCCCTGTCTCCTCATTTTTTTTGGTAATTTTTCCTTTTTACGATTTTTTTAAAGGTAGAATTTCTCTCTGGCTCTCAGCTCCATCTTTTGTTTTGTTAATAAGCCCTTCTGCTCCTTTCTCCCAGGCAGGAGAGTTGAGCCATTCTCTAAGATTCCACATGGATACTGGGAACTAGATATTTCAGGACACATGAGAAATGAAGATTTTCTACTCATAATTCAGCCTCCAGCAAGCAAAACTAGTGTGGTAGGGAGCCCCTCTGGCCTTCTATCCCTGTCTCTGTGTCTCTGAGGTCTCTGTCTCTCTCTGCTCCTGTCTCCTCATTTTTTTTGGTAATTTTTCCAATTTACGATTTTTTTAAAGGTAGAATTTCTCTCTGGCTCTCAGCTCCACCTTTTGTTTTGTTAATAAGCCCTTCTGCTCCTTTCTCCCAGGCAGGAGATTTGAGCCATTCTCTGAGAAGATTCCACATGGATACTGGGAACTAGATATTTCAGGGCACAGGCGAAATGAAGATTTTCTACTCATAATTCAGCCTCCAGCAAGCAAAGCTAGTGTGGTAGGGAGCCCCTCTGGCCTTCTATCCCTGTCTCTGTGTCTCTGAGTTCTCTGTCTCTCTCTGCCCCTGTCTCCTCAATTTTTTTGGTAATTTTTCCTTTTTACGGTTTTTTTAAAGGTAGAATTTCTCTCTGGCTCTCAGCTCCATCTTTTGTTTTGTTAATAAGCCCTTCTGCTCCTTTCTCCCAGGCAGGAGAGTTGAGCCATTCTCTGAGAAGATTCCACATGGATACTGGGAACTAGATAATTCAGGGCACAGGCGAAATGAAGATTTTCTACTCATAATTCAGCCTCCAGCAAGCAAAACTAGTGTGGTAGGGAGCCCCTCTGGCCTTCTATCCCTGTCTCTGTGTCTCTGAGGTCTCTGTCTCTCTCTGCTCCTGTCTCCTCATTTTCTTGGGTAACTTTTCCTTTTTACGATTTTTTTAAAGGTAGAATTTCTCTCTGGCTCTCAGCTCCATCTTTTGTTTTGTTAATAAGCCCTTCTGCTCCTTTCTCCCAGGCAGGAGAGTTGAGCCATTCTCTGAGAAGATTCCACATGGATACTGGGAACTAGATATTTCAGGGCACAAGCGAAATGAAGGTTTTCTACTCATAATTCAGCCTCCAGCAAGCAAAGCTAGTGTGGTAGGGAGCCCCTCTGGCCTTCTATCCCTGTCTCTGTGTCTCTGAGGTCTCTGTCTCTCTCTGATCCTGTCTCCTCATTTTTTTTTGGTTATTTTTCCTTTTTACGATTTTTTTAAAGGTAGAGTTTCTCTCTGGCTGTCAGCTCCATCTTTTGTTTTGTTAATAAGCCCTTCTGCTCCTTTCTCCCAGGCAGGAGAGTTGAGCCATTCTCTGAGAAGATTCCACATGGATACTGGGAACTAGATATTTCAGGGCACAGATGAAATGAAGATTTTCTACTCATAATTCAGCCTCCAGCAAGCAAAGCTAGTGTGGTAAGGAGCCCCTCAGGCCTTCTATCCCTGTCTCTGTGTCTCTGAGGTCTCTGTCTCTCTCTGCTCCTGTCTCCTCATTTTCTTGGGTAATTTTTCCATTTTACGATTTTTTTAAAGGTAGAATTTCTCTCTGGCTCTCAGCTCCATCTTTTGTTTTGTTAATAAGCCCTTCTGCTCCTTTCTCCCAGGCAGGAGAGTTGAGCCATTCTCTGAGAAGATTCCACATGGATACTGGGAACTAGATATTTCAGGGCACAGGAGAAATGAAGATTTTCTACTCATAATTCAGCCTCCAGCAAGCAAAGCTAGTGTGGTAGGGAGCCCCTCTCGCCTTCTATCCCTGTCTCTGTGTCTCTGAGGTCTCTGTCTCTCTCTGCTCCTGTCTCCTCAGTTTTTTTGGTAATTTTTCCTTTTCACGATTTTTTTAAAGGTAGAATTTCTCTCTGGCTCTCAGCTCCATCTTTTGTTTTGTTAATAAGCCCTTCTGCTCCTTTCTCTCAGGCAGGAGAGTTGAGCCATTCTCTGAGAAGATTCCACATGGATACTGGGAACTAGATATTTCAGGGCACAGGCGAAATGAAGATTTTCTACTCATAATTCAGCCTCCAGCAAGCAAAGCTAGTGTGGTAGGGAGCCCCTCTGGCCTTCTATCCCTGTCTCTGTGTCTCTGAGGTCTCTGTCTTTCTCTGCCCCTGTCTCCTCATTTTTTTTGGTAATTTTTCCTTTTTACGATTTTTTTAAAGGTAGAATTTCTCTCTGGCTCTCAGCTCCATCTTTTGTTTTGTTAATAAGCCCTTCTGCTCCTTTCTCCCAGGCAGGAGAGTTGAGCCATTCTCTAAGATTCCACATGGATACTGGGAACTAGATATTTCAGGACACATGAGAAATGAAGATTTTCTACTCATAATTCAGCCTCCAGCAAGCAAAACTAGTGTGGTAGGGAGCCCCTCTGGCCTTCTATCCCTGTCTCTGTGTCTCTGAGGTCTCTGTCTCTCTCTGCTCCTGTCTCCTCATTTTTTTTGGTAATTTTTCCAATTTACGATTTTTTTAAAGGTAGAATTTCTCTCTGGCTCTCAGCTCCACCTTTTGTTTTGTTAATAAGCCCTTCTGCTCCTTTCTCCCAGGCAGGAGATTTGAGCCATTCTCTGAGAAGATTCCACATGGATACTGGGAACTAGATATTTCAGGGCACAGGCGAAATGAAGATTTTCTACTCATAATTCAGCCTCCAGCAACCAAAGCTAGTGTGGTAGGGAGCCCCTCTGGCCTTCTATCCCTGTCTCTGTGTCTCTGAGTTCTCTGTCTCTCTCTGCCCCTGTCTCCTCATTTTTTTTGGTAATTTTTCCTTTTTACGGTTTTTTTAAAGGTAGAATTTCTCTCTGGCTCTCAGCTCCATCTTTTGTTTTGTTAATAAGCCCTTCTGCTCCTTTCTCCCAGGCAGGAGAGTTGAGCCAATCTCTGAGAAGATTCCACATGGATACTGGGAACTAGATAATTCAGGGCACAGGCGAAATGAAGATTTTCTACTCATAATTCAGCCTCCAGCAAGCAAAACTAGTGTGGTAGGGAGCCCCTCTGGCCTTCTATCCCTGTCTCTGTGTCTCTGAGGTCTCTGTCTCTCTCTGCTCCTGTCTCCTCATTTTCTTGGGTAATTTTTCCTTTTTACGATTTTTTTAAAGGTAGAATTTCTCTCTGGCTCTCAGCTCCATCTTTTGTTTTGTTAATAAGCCCTTCTGCTCCTTTCTCCCAGGCAGGAGAGTTGAGCCATTCTCTGAGAAGATTCCACATGGATACTGGGAACTAGATATTTCAGGGCACAGGCGAAATGAAGATTTTCTACTCATAATTCAGCCTCCAGCAAGCAAAGCTAGTGTGGTAGGGAGCCCCTCTGGCCTTCTATCCCTGTCTCTGTGTCTCTGAGGTCTCTGTCTCTTTTTGATCCTGTCTCTTCATATTTTTTTGGTTATTTTTCCTTTTTACGATTTTTTTAAAGGTAGAGTTTCTCTCTGGCTCTCAGCTCCATCTTTTGTTTTGTTAATAAGCCCTTCTGCTCCTTTCTCCCAGGCAGGAGAGTTGAGCCATTCTCTGAGAAGATTCCACATGGATACTGGGAAATAGATATTTCAGGGCACAGATGAAATGAAGATTTTCTACTCATAATTCAGCCTCCAGCAAGCAAAGCTAGTGTGGTAAGGAGCCCCTCTGGCCTTCTATCCCTGTCTCTGTGTCTCTGAGGTCTCTGTCTCTCTCTGCTCCTGTCTCCTCATTTTCTTGGGTAATTTTTCCTTTTTACGATTTTTTTAAAGGTAGAATTTCTCTCTGGCTCTCAGCTCCATCTTTTGTTTTGTTAATAAGCCCTTCTGCTCCTTTCTCCCAGGCAGGAGAGTTGAGCCATTCTCTGAGAAGATTCCACATGGATACTGGGAACTAGATATTTCAGGGCACAGGAGAAATGAAGATTTTCTACTCATAATTCAGCCTCCAGCAAGCAAAGCTAGTGTGGTAGGGAGCCCCTCTGGCCTTCTATCCCTGTCTCTGTGTCTCTGAGGTCTCTCTCTCTCTCTGCTCCTGTCTCCTCTTTTTTTTGGTAATTTTTCTTTTTACGATTTTTTTAAAGGTAGAATTTCTCTCTGGCTCTCAGCTCCATCTTTTGTTTTGTTAATAAGCCCTTCTGCTCCTTTCTCCCAGGCAGGAGAGTTGAGCCATTCTCTGAGAAGATTCCACATGGATACTGGAAACTAGATATTTCAGGGCACAGGCGAAATGAAGATTTTCTACTCATAATTCAGCCTCCAGCAAGCAAAGCTAGTGTGGTAGGGAGCCCCTCTGGCCTTCTATCCCTGTCTCTGTGTCTCTGAGGTCTCTGTCTCTCTCTGCTCCTGTCTCCTCAGTTTTTTGGGTAATTTTTCCTTTTTACGATTTTTTTAAAGGTAGAATTTCTCTCTGACACTCAGCTCCATCTTTTGTTTTGTTAATAAGCCCTTCTGGTCCTTTCTCCCAGGCAGGAGAGTTGAGCCATTCTCTGAGAAGATTCCACATGGATACTCGGAACTAGATATTTCAGGGCACAGGCGAAATGAAGATTTTCTACTCATAATTCAGCCTCCAGCAAGCAAAGCTAGTGTGGTAGGGAGCCCCTCTGGCCTTCTATCCCTGTCTCTGTGTCTCTGAGGTCTCTGTCTCTCTCTGCTCCTGTCTCCTCTTTTTTTTGGTAATTTTTCCTTTTTACGATTTTTTTAAAGGTAGAATTTCTCTCTGGCTCTCAGCTCCATCTTTTGTTTTGTTAATAAGCCCTTCTGCTCCTTTCTCCCAGGCAGGAGAGTAGAGCCATTCTCTGAGAAGATTCCACATGGATACTGGAAACTAGATATTTCAGGGCACAGGCGAAATGAAGATTTTCTACTCATAATTCAGCCTCCAGCAAGCAAAGCTAGTGTGGTAGGGAGCCCCTCTGGCCTTCTATCCCTGTCTCTGTGTCTCTGAGGTCTCTGTCTCTCTCTGCTCCTGTCTCCTCATTTTTTGGGTAATTTTTCCTTTTTACGATTTTTTTAAAGGTAGAATTTCTCTCTGGCTCTCAGCTCCATCTTTTGTTTTGTTAATAAGCCCTTCTGCTCCTTTCTCCCAGGCAGGAGAGTTGAGCCATTCTCTGAGAATGTTCCACATGGATACTGGGAACTAGATATTTCAGGGCACAGGCGAAATGAAGATTTTCTACTCATAATTCAGCCTCCAGCAAGCAAAGCTAGTGTGGTAGGGAGCCCCTCTGGCCTTCTATCCCTGTCTCTGAGTCTCTGAGGTCTCTGTCTCTCTCTGCTCCTGTCTCCTCATTTTTTTGGTAATTTTTCCTTTTTACGATTTTTTTAAAGGTAGAATTTTTCTCTGGCTCTCAGCTCCATCTTTTGTTTTGTTAATAAGCCCTTCTGCTCCTTTCTCCCAGGCAGGAGAGTTGAGCCATTCTCTGAGAAGATTCCACATGGATACTGGGAACTAGATATTTCAGGGCACAGGCGAAATGAAGATTTTCTACTCATAATTCAGCCTCCAGCAAGCAAAGCTAGTGTGGTAGGGAGCCCCTCTGGCCTTCTATCCCTGTCTCTGTGTCTCTGAGGTCTCTGTCTCTCTCTGCTCCTGTCTCCTCATTTTTTTTTTGGTTATTTTTCCTTTTTACGATTTTTTAAAGGTAGAGTTTCTCTCTGGCTCTCAGCTCCATCTTTTTTTGTTAATAAGCCCTTCTGCTCATTTCTCCCAGGCAGGAGAGTTGAGCCATTCTCTGAGAAGATTCCACATGGACACTGAGAACTAGATATTTCAGGGCACAGGCGAAATGAAGATTTTCTACTCATAATTCAGCCTCCAGCAAGCAAAGCTAGTGTGGTAGGGAGCCCCTCTGGCCTTCTATCCCTGTCTCTGTGTCTCTGAGGTCTCTGTCTCTCTCTGCTCCTGTCTCCTCATTTTTTTGGTAATTTTTCCTTTTTACGATTTTTTTAAAGGTAGAATTTCTCTCTGGCTCTCAGCTCCATCTTTTGTTTCGTTAATAAGCCCTTCTGCTCCTTTCTCCCAGGCAGGAGAGTTGAGCCATTCTCTGAGAAGATTCCACATGGATACAGGGACGTGGATATTTCAGGGCACAGGCGAAATGAAGATTTTCTACTCATAATTCAGCCTCCAGCAAGCAAAGCTAGTGTGGTAGGGAGCCCCTCTGGCCTTCTATCCCTGTCTCTGTGTCTCTGAGGTCTCTGTCTCTCTCTGCTCCTGTCTCCTCATTTTTTTTGGTAATTTTTCCTTTTTACGATTTTTTTAAAGGTAGAATTTCTCTCTGGCTCTCAGCTCCACCTTTTGTTTTGTTAATAAGCCCTTCTGCTCCTTTCTCCCAGGCAGGAGATTTGAGCCATTCTCTGAGAAGATTCCACATGGATACTGGGAACTAGATATTTCAGGGCACAGGCGAAATGAAGATTTTCTACTCATAATTCAGCCTCCAGCAACCAAAGCTAGTGTGGTAGGGAGCCCCTCTGGCCTTCTATCCCTGTCTCTGTGTCTCTGAGTTCTCTGTCTCTCTCTGCCCCTGTCTCCTCATTTTTTTTGGTAATTTTTCCTTTTTACGGTTTTTTTAAAGGTAGAATTTCTCTCTGGCTCTCAGCTCCATCTTTTGTTTTGTTAATAAGCCCTTCTGCTCCTTTCTCCCAGGCAGGAGAGTTGAGCCATTCTCTGAGAAGATTCCACATGGATACTGGGAACTAGATAATTCAGGGCACAGGCGAAATGAAGATTTTCTACTCATAATTCAGCCTCCAGCAAGCAAAACTAGTGTGGTAGGGAGCCCCTCTGGCCTTCTATCCCTGTCTCTGTGTCTCTGAGGTCTCTGTCTCTCTCTGCTCCTGTCTCCTCATTTTCTTGGGTAATTTTTCCTTTTTACGATTTTTTTAAAGGTAGAATTTCTCTCTGGCTCTCAGCTCCATCTTTTGTTTTGTTAATAAGCCCTTCTGCTCCTTTCTCCCAGGCAGGAGAGTTGAGCCATTCTCTGAGAAGATTCCACATGGATACTGGGAACTAGATATTTCAGGGCACAGGCGAAATGAAGATTTTCTACTCATAATTCAGCCTCCAGCAAGCAAAGCTAGTGTGGTAGGGAGCCCCTCTGGCCTTCTATCCCTGTCTCTGTGTCTCTGAGGTCTCTGTCTCTCTCTGATCCTGTCTCTTCATATTTTTTTGGTTATTTTTCCTTTTTACGATTTTTTTAAAGGTAGAGTTTCTCTCTGGCTCTCAGCTCCATCTTTTGTTTTGTTAATAAGCCCTTCTGCTCCTTTCTCCCAGGCAGGAGAGTTGAGCCATTCTCTGAGAAGATTCCACATGGATACTGGGATCTAGATATTTCAGGGCACAGATGAAATGAAGATTTTCTACTCATAATTCAGCCTCCAGCAAGCAAAGCTAGTGTGGTAAGGAGCCCCTCTGGCCTTCTATCCCTGTCTCTGTGTCTCTGAGGTCTCTGTCTCTCTCTGCTCCTGTCTCCTCATTTTCTTGGGTAATTTTTCCTTTTTACGATTTTTTTAAAGGTAGAATTTCTCTCTGGCTCTCAGCTCCATCTTTTGTTTTGTTAATAAGCCCTTCTGCTCCTTTCTCCCAGGCAGGAGAGTTGAGCCATTCTCTGAGAAGATTCCACATGGATACTGGGAACTAGATATTTCAGGGCACAGGAGAAATGAAGATTTTGTACTCATAATTCAGCCTCCAGCAAGCAAAGCTAGTGTGGTAGGGAGCCCCTCTGGCCTTCTATCCCTGTCTCTGTGTCTCTGAGGTCTCTGTCTCTCTCTGCTCCTGTCTCCTCTTTTTTTTGGTAATTTTTCTTTTTACGATTTTTTTAAAGGTAGAATTTCTCTCTGGCTCTCAGCTCCATCTTTTGTTTTGTTAATAAGCCCTTCTGCTCCTTTCTCCCAGGCAGGAGAGTTGAGCCATTCTCTGAGAAGATTCCACATGGATACTGGAAACTAGATATTTCAGGGCACAGGCGAAATGAAGATTTTCTACTCATAATTCAGCCTCCAGCAAGCAAAGCTAGTGTGGTAGGGAGCCCCTCTGGCCTTCTATCCCTGTCTCTGTGTCTCTGAGGTCTCTGTCTCTCTCTGCTCCTGTCTCCTCAGTTTTTTGGGTAATTTTTCCTTTTTACGATTTTTTTAAAGGTAGAATTTCTCTCTGACTCTCAGCTCCATCTTTTGTTTTGTTAATAAGCCCTTCTGCTCCTTTCTCCCAGGCAGGAGAGTTGAGCCATTCTCTGAGAAGATTCCACATGGATACTGGGAACTAGATATTTCAGGGCACAGGCGAAATGAAGATTTTCTACTCATAATTCAGCCTCCAGCAAGCAAAGCTAGTGTGGTAGGGAGCCCCTCTGGCCTTCTATCCCTGTCTCTGTGTCTCTGAGGTCTCTGTCTCTCTCTGCTCCTGTCTCCTCTTTTTTTTGGTAATTTTTCCTTTTTACGATTTTTTTAAAGGTAGAATTTCTCTCTGGCTCTCAGCTCCATCTTTTGTTTTGTTAATAAGCCCTTCTGCTCCTTTCTCCCAGGCAGGAGAGTAGAGCCATTCTCTGAGAAGATTCCACATGGATACTGGAAACTAGATATTTCAGGGCACAGGCGAAATGAAGATTTTCTACTCATAATTCAGCCTCCAGCAAGCAAAGCTAGTGTGGTAGGGAGCCCCTCTGGCCTTCTATCCCTGTCTCTGTGTCTCTGAGGTCTCTGTCTCTCTCTGCTCCTGTCTCCTCATTTTTTGGGTAATTTTTCCTTTTTACGATTTTTTTAAAGGTAGAATTTCTCTCTGGCTCTCAGCTCCATCTTTTGTTTTGTTAATAAGCCCTTCTGCTCCTTTCTCCCAGGCAGGAGAGTTGAGCCATTCTCTGAGAATGTTCCACATGGATACTGGGAACTAGATATTTCAGGGCACAGGCGAAATGAAGATTTTCTACTCATAATTCAGCCTCCAGCAAGCAAAGCTAGTGTGGTAGGGAGCCCCTCTGGCCTTCTATCCCTGTCTCTGAGTCTCTGAGGTCTCTGTCTCTCTCTGCTCCTGTCTCCTCATTTTTTTGGTAATTTTTCCTTTTTACGATTTTTTTAAAGGTAGAATTTCTCTCTGGCTCTCAGCTCCATCTTTTGTTTTGTTAATAAGCCCTTCTGCTCCTTTCTCCCAGGCAGGAGAGTTGAGCCATTCTCTGAGAAGTTTCCACATGGATACTGGGAACTAGATATTTCAGGGCACAGGCGAAATGAAGATTTTCTACTCATAATTCAGCCTCCAGCAAGCAAAGCTAGTGTGGTAGGGAGCCCCTCTGGCCTTCTATCCCTGTCTCTGTGTCTCTGAGGTCTCTGTCTCTCTCTGCTCCTGTCTCCTCATTTTTTTTTGGTTATTTTTCCTTTTACGATTTTTTTAAAGGTAGAGTTTCTCTCTGGCTCTCAGCTCCATCTTTTTTTGTTAATAAGCCCCTTCTGCTCATTTCTCCCAGGCAGGAGAGTTGAGCCATTCTCTGAGAAGATTCCACATGGACACTGAGAACTAGATATTTCAGGGCACAGGCGAAATGAAGATTTTCTACTCATAATTCAGCCTCCAGCAAGCAAAGCTAGTGTGGTAGGGAGCCCCTCTGGCCTTCTATCCCTGTCTCTGTGTCTCTGAGGTCTCTCTCTCTCTCTGCTCCTGTCTCCTCATTTTTTTTTCGGTAATTTTTCTTTTTACGATTTTTTTAAAGGTAAAGTTTCTCTCTGGCTCTCAGCTCCATCTTTGTTTTGTTAATAATCCCTTCTGCTCCTTTCTCCCAGGCAGGAGAGTTGAGCCATTCTCTGAGAAGATTCCACATGGATACTGGAAACTAGATATTTCAGGGCACAGGAGAAATGAAGATTTTCTACTCATAATTCAGCCTCCAGCAAGCAAAGCTAGTGTGGTAGGGAGCCCCTCTGGCCTTCTATCCCTGTCTCTGTGTCTCTGAGGTCTCTGTCTCTCTCTGCTCCTGTCTCCTCATTTTTTTTTGGGTAATTTTTCCTTTTTACGATTTTTTTAAAGGTAAATTTCTCTCTGACTCTCAGCTCCATCTTTTGTTTTGTTAATGATCCCTTCTGCTCCTTTCTCCCAGGCAGGAGAGTTGAGCCATTCTCTGAGAAGATTCCACATGGATACTGGGAACTAGATATTTCAGGGCACAGGCGAAATGAAGATTTTCTACTCATAATTCAGCCTCCAGCAAGCAAAGCTAGTGTGGTAGGGAGCCCCTCTGGCCTTCTATCCCTGTCTCTGTGTCTCTGAGGTCTCTGTCTCTCTCTGCTCCTGTCTCCTCATTTTTTTTTCAGTAATTTTTCCTTTTTACGATTTTTTTAAAGGTAAATTTCTCTCTGGCTCTCAGCTCCATCTTTTGTTTTGTTAATGATCCCTTCTGCTCCTTTCTCCCAGGCAGGAGAGTAGAGCCATTCTCTGAGAAGATTCCACATGGAGACTGGAAACTAGATATTTCAGGGCACAGGAGAAATGAAGATTTTCTACTCATAATTCAGCCTCCAGCAAGCAAAGCTAGTGTGGTAGGGAGCCCCTCTGGCCTTCTATCCCTGTCTCTGTGTCTCTGAGGTCTCTGTCTCTCTCTGCTCCTGTCTCCTCATTTTTTTTCGGTAATTTTCCTTTTTACGTTTTTTTTAAAGGTAATGTTTCTCTCTGGCTCTCAGCTCCATCTTTTGTTTTGTTAATAATCCCTTCTGCTCCTTTCTCCCAGGCAGGAGAGTTGAGCCATTCTCTGAGAATGATTCCACATGGATACTGGGAACTAGATATTTCAAGGCACAGGCGAAATGAAGATTTTCTACTCATAATTCAGCCTCCAGCAAGCAAAGCTAGTGTGGTAGGGAGCCCCTCTGGCCTTCTATCCCTGTCTCTGAGTCTCTGAGGTCTCTGTCTCTCTCTGCTCCTGTCTCCTCATTTTTTTTTGGTAATTTTTCCTTTTTACGTTTTTTTAAATGTAAAGTTTCTCTCTGGCTCTCAGC
Source organism: Tupaia tana (assembly GCA_026018925.1). Taxonomy (NCBI): domain Eukaryota; kingdom Metazoa; phylum Chordata; class Mammalia; order Scandentia; family Tupaiidae; genus Tupaia; species Tupaia tana. The sequence continues at coordinate 17,167 of JAKSZU010000708.1, forward strand.
TCCATCTTTTGTTTTGTTAATAAGCCTTCTGCTCCTTTCTCCCAGGCAGGAGAGTTGAGCCATTCTCTGAGAAGATTCCACATGGATACTGGGAACTAGATATTTCAGGGCACAGGAGAAATGAAGATTTTCTACTCATAATTCAGCCTCCAGCAAGAAAAGCTAGTGTGGTAGGGAGCCCCTCTGGCCTTCTATCCCTGTCTCTGTGTCTCTGAGGTCTCTGTCTCTCTCTGCTCCTGTCTCCTCATTTTTTTTTTCGGTTATTTTTCCTTTTTACTTTTTTTTAAAGGTAGAGTTTCTCTCTGGCTCTCAGCTCCATCTTTTTTTTGTTAATAAGCCTTCTGCTCATTTCTCCCAGGCAGGAGAGTTGAGCCATTCTCTGAGAAGATTCCACATGGACACTGAGAACTAGATATTTCAGGGCAAAGGAGAAATGAAGATTTTCTACTCATAATTCAGCCTACAGCAAGCAAAGCTAGTGTGGTAGGGAGCCCCTCTGGCCTTCTATCCCTGTCTCTGTGTCTCTGAGGTCTCTGTCTCTCTCTGCTCCTGTCTCCTCATTTTTTTTCGGTAATTTTTCCTTTTTACGATTTTTTTAAAGGTAAATTTCTCTCTGGCTCTCAGCTCCATCTTTTGTTTCGTTAATGATCCCTTCTGCTCCTTTCTCCCAGGCAGGAGAGTTGAGCCATTCTCTGAGAAGATTCCACATGGATACTGGGACGTGGATATTTCAGGGCACAGGCGAAATGCAGATTTTCTACTCATAATTCAGCCTCCAGCAAGCAAAGCTAGTGTGGTAGGGAGCCCCTCTGGCCTTCTATCCCTGTCTCTGTGTCTCTGAGGTCTCTGTCTCTCTCTGCTCCTGTCTCCTCATTTTTTTTTCGGTAATTTTTCCTTTTTACGTTTTTTTAAAGGTAAATTTCTCTCTGGCTCTCAGCTCCACCTTTTGTTTTGTTAATAATCCCTTCTGCTCCTTTCTCCCAGGCAGGAGATTTGAGCCATTCTCTGAGAAGATTCCACATGGATACTGGGAACTAGATATTTCAGGGCACAGGCGAAATGAAGATTTTCTACTCATAATTCAGCCTCCAGCAACCAAAGCTAGTGTGGTAGGGAGCCCCTCTGGCCTTCTATCTCTGTCTCTGTGTCTCTGAGTTCTCTGTCTCTCTCTGCCCCTGTCTCCTCATTTTTTTTTTCGGTAATTTTTCCTTTTTACGGTTTTTTTAAAGGTAAAGTTTCTCTCTGGCTCTCAGCTCCATCTTTTGTTTTGTTAATAATCCCTTCTGCTCCTTTCTCCCAGGCAGGAGAGTTGAGCCATTCTCTGAGAAGATTCCACATGGATACTGGGAACTAGATATTTCAAGGCACAGGAGAAATGAAGATTTTCTACTCATATTTCAGCCTCCAGCAAGAAAACTAGTGTGGTAGGGAGCCCCTCTGGCCTTCTATCCCTGTCTCTGTGTCTCTGAGGTCTCTGTCTCTCTCTGCTCCTGTCTCCTCATTTTTTTTTTCGGTAATTTTTCCTTTTTACTTTTTTTTAAAGGTACAGTTACTCTCTGGACTCTCAGCTCCATCTTTTGTTTTGTTAATGATGCCCTTCTGCTCCTTTCTCCCAGGCAGGAGAGTTGAGCCATTCTCTGAGAAGATTCCACATGGATACTGGGAACTAGATATTTCAGGGCACAGGAGAAATGAAGATTTTCTACTCATAATTCATCCTCCAGCAAGCAAAGCTAGTGTGGTAGGGAGCCCCTCTGGCCTTCTATCCCTGTCTCTGTGTCTCTGAGGTCTCTGTCTCTCTCTGATCCTGTCTCTTCATTTTTTTTGGTTATTTTTCCTTTTTACGTTTTTTTAAAGGTAGAGTTTCTCTCTGGCTCTCAGCTCCATCTTTTGTTTTGTTAATAATCCCTTCTGCTCCTTTCTCCCAGGCAGGAGAGTTGAGCCATTCTCTGAGAAGATTCCACATGGATACTGGGAACTAGATATTTCAGGGCACAGGATGAAATGAAGATTTTCTACTCATAATTCAGCCTCCAGCAAGCAAAGCTAGTGTGGTAAGGAGCCCCTCTGGCCTTCTATCCCTGTCTCTGTGTCTCTGAGGTCTCTGTCTCTCTCTGCTCCTGTCTCCTCATTTTTTTTCGGTAATTTTTCCTTTTTACGTTTTTTTAAATGTAGAAGTTTCTCTCTGGCTCTCAGCTCCATCTTTTTTTTGTTAATAATCCCTTCTGCTCCTTTCTCCCAGGCAGGAGAGTTGAGCCATTCTCTGAGAAGATTCCACATGGATACTGGGAACTAGATATTTCAAGGCAAAGGAGAAATGAAGATTTTCTACTCATAATTCAGCCTCCAGCAAGCAAAGCTAGTGTGGTAGGGAGCCCCTCTGGCCTTCTATCCCTGTCTCTGTGTCTCTGAGGTCTCTGTCTCTCTCTGCTCCTGTCTCCTCATTTTTTTTTTCGGTAATTTTTTCTTTTTACGTTTTTTTAAAGGTAAAGTTTCTCTCTGGCTCTCAGCTGCATCTTTTGTTTTGTTAATAATCCCTTCTGCTCCTTTCTCCCAGGCAGGAGAGTTGAGCCATTCTCTGAGAAGATTCCACATGGATACTGGAAACTAGATATTTCAGGGCACAGGAGAAATGAAGATTTTCTACTCATAATTCAGCCTCCAGCAAGCAAAGCTAGTGTGGTAGGGAGCCCCTCTGGCCTTCTATCCCTGTCTCTGTGTCTCTGAGGTCTCTGTCTCTCTCTGCTCCTGTCTCCTCATTTTTTTTCGGTAATTTTTCCTTTTTACGTTTTTTTTAAAGGTAATGTTTCTCTCTGGCTCTCAGCTCCATCTTTTGTTTTGTTAATAATCCCTTCTGCTCTTTTCTCCCAGGCAGGAGAGTTGAGCCATTCTCTGAGAATGTTCCACATGGATACTGGGAACTAGATATTTCAGGGCAAAGGCGAAATGAAGATTTTCTACTCATAATTCAGCCTCCAGCAAGCAAAGCTAGTGTGGTAGGGAGCCCCTCTGGCCTTCTATCCCTGTCTCTGAGTCTCTGAGGTCTCTGTCTCTCTCTGCTCCTGTCTCCTCATTTTTTTTTGGTAATTTTTCCTTTTTACGTTTTTTTAAAGGTAAAGTTTCTCTCTGGCTCTCAGCTCCATCTTTTGTTTTGTTAATGAAGCCTTCTGCTCCTTTCTCCCAGGCAGGAGAGTTGAGCCATTCTCTGAGAAGTTTCCACATGGATACTGGGAACTAGATATTTCAGGGCACAGGCGAAATGAAGATTTTCTACTCATAATTCAGCCTCCAGCAAGAAAAGCTAGTGTGGTAGGGAGCCCCTCTGGCCTTCTATCCCTGTCTCTGTGTCTCTGAGGTCTCTGTCTCTCTCTGCTCCTGTCTCCTCATTTTTTTTTTCGGTTATTTTTCCTTTTTACTTTTTTTTAAAGGTAGAGTTTCTCTCTGGCTCTCAGCTCCATCTTTTTTTTGTTAATAAGCCTTCTGCTCATTTCTCCCAGGCAGGAGAGTTGAGCCATTCTCTGAGAAGATTCCACATGGACACTGAGAACTAGATATTTCAGGGCACAGGCGAAATGAAGATTTTCTACTCATAATTCAGCCTCCAGCAAGCAAAGCTAGTGTGGTAGGGAGCCCCTCTGGCCTTCTATCCCTGTCTCTGTGTCTCTGAGGTCTCTGTCTCTCTGCTGCTCCTGTCTCCTCATTTTTTTGGTAATTTTTCCTTTTTACGATTTTTTTAAAGGTAGAATTTCTCTCTGGCTCTCAGCTCCATCTTTTGTTTCGTTAATAAGCCCTTCTGCTCCTTTCTCCCAGGCAGGAGAGTTGAGCCATTCTCTGAGAAGATTCCACATGGATACAGGGACGTGGATATTTCAGGGCACAGGCGAAATGAAGATTTTCTACTCATAATTCAGCCTCCAGCAAGCAAAGCTAGTGTGGTAGGGAGCCCCTCTGGCCTTCTATCCCTGTCTCTGTGTCTCTGAGGTCTCTGTCTCTCTCTGCTCCTGTCTCCTCATTTTTTTTGGTAATTTTTCCTTTTTACGATTTTTTTAAAGGTAGAATTTCTCTCTGGCTCTCAGCTCCATCTTTTATTTTGTTAATAAGCCCTTCTGCTCCTTTCTCCCAGGCAGGAGATTTGAGCCATTCTCTGAGAAGATTCCACATGGATACTGGGAACTAGATATTTCAGGGCACAGGCGAAATGAAGATTTTCTACTCATAATTCAGCCTCCAGCAAGCAAAGCTAGTGTGGTAGGGAGCCCCTCTGGCCTTCTATCCCTGTCTCTGTGTCTCTGAATTCTCTGTCTCTCTCTGCCCCTGTCTCCTCATTTTTTTTGGGTAATTTTTCATTTTTACGATTGTTTTAAAGGTAGAATTTCTCTCTGGCTCTCAGCTCCATCTTTTGTTTTGTTAATAAGCCCTTCTGCTCCTTTCTCCCAGGCAGGAGAGTTGAGCCATTCTCTGAGAAGATTCCACATGGATACTGGGAACTAGATAATTCAGGGCACAGGCGAAATGAAGATTTTCTACTCATAATTCAGCCTCCAGCAAGCAAAACTAGTGTGGTAGGGAGCCCCCTCTGGCCTTCTATCCCTGTATCTGTGTCTCTGAGGTCTCTGTCTCTCTCTGCTCCTGTCTCCTCATTTTCTTGGTTAACTTTTCCTTTTTACGATTTTTTTAAAGGTAGAATTTCTCTCTGGCTCTCAGCTCCATCTTTTGTTTTGTTAATAAGCCCTTCTGCTCCTTTCTCCCAGGCAGGAGAGTTGAGCCATTCTCTGAGAAGATTCCACATGGATACTGGGAACTAGATATTTCAGGGCACAAGCGAAATGAAGGTTTTCTACTCATAATTCAGCCTCCAGCAAGCAAAGCTAGTGTGGTAGGGAGCCCCTCTGGCCTTCTATCCCTGTCTCTGTGTCTCTGAGGTCTCTGTCTCTCTCTGATCCTGTCTCCTCATTTTTTTTTTGGTTATTTTTCCTTTTTACGATTTTTTTTAAAAGTAGAGTTTCTCTCTGGCTGTCAGCTCCATCTTTTGTTTTGTTAATAAGCCCTTCTGCTCCTTTCTCCCAGGCAGGAGAATTGAGCCATTCTCTGAGAAGATTCCACATGGATACTGGGTACTAGATATTTCAGGGCACAGATGAAATGAAGATTTTCTACTCATAATTCAGCCTCCAGCAAGCAAAGCTAGTGTGGTAAGGAGCCCCTCAGGCCTTCTATCCCTGTCTCTGTGTCTCTGAGGTCTCTGTCTCTCTCTGCTCCTGTCTCCTCATTTTCTTGGGTAATTTTTCCATTTTACGATTTTTCTAAAGGTAGAATTTCTCTCTGGCTCTCAGATCCATCTTTTGTTTTGTTAATAAGCCCTTCTGCTCCTTTCTCCCAGGCAGGAGAGTTGAGCCATTCTCTGAGAAGATTCCACATGGATACTGGGAACTAGATATTTCAGGGCACAGGAGAAATGAAGATTTTCTACTCATAATTCAGCCTCCAGCAAGCAAAGCTAGTGTGGTAGGGAGCCCCTCTCGCCTTCTATCCCTGTCTCTGTGTCTCTGAGGTCTCTGTCTCTCTCTGCTCCTGTCCTCCTCAGTTTTTTTGGTAATTTTTCCTTTTCACGATTTTTTTAAAGGTAGAATTTCTCTCTGGCTCTCAGCTCCATCTTTCGTTTTGTTAATAAGCCCTTCTGCTCCTTTCTCTCAGGCAGGAGAGTTGAGCCATTCTCTGAGAAGATTCCACAATGGATACTGGGAACTAGATATTTCAGGGCACAGGCGAAATGAAGATTTTCTACTCATAATTCAGCCTCCAGCAAGCAAAGCTAGTGTGGTAGGGAGCCCCTCTGGCCTTCTATCCCTGTCTCTGTGTCTCTGAGGTCTCTGTCTTTCTCTGCCCCTGTCTCCTCATTTTTTTTGGTAATTTTTCCCTTTTTACGATTTTTTAAAGGTAGAATTTCTCTCTGGCTCTCCAGCTCCATCTTTTGTTTTGTTAATAAGCCCTTCTGCTCCTTTCTCCCAGGCAGGAGAGTTGAGCCATTCTCTAAGATTCCACATGGATACTGGGAACTAGATATTTCAGGACACATGAGAAATGAAGATTTTCTACTCATAATTCAGCCTCCAGCAAGCAAAACTAGTGTGGTAGGGAGCCCCTCTGGCCCTTCTATCCCTGTCTCAGTGTCTCTGAGGTCTCTGTCTCTCTCTGCTCCTGTCCTCATCATTTCTTTTGGTAATTTTTCTTTTTACGACTTTTTTCAAAGGTAGAATTTCTCTCTGGCTCTCAGCTCCACCTTTTGTTTTGTTAATAAGCCCTTCTGCTCCTTTCTCCCAGGCAGGAGATTTGAGCCTTTCTCTGAGAAGATTCCACATGGATACTGGGAACTAGATATTTCAGGGCACAGGCGAAATGAAGATTTTCTACTCATAATTCAGCCTCCAGCAACCAAAGCTAGTGTGGTAGGGAGCCCCTCTGGCCTTCTATCCCTGTCTCTGTGTCTCTGAGTTCTCTGTCTCTCTCTGCCCCTGTCTCCTCATTTTTTTTGGTAATTTTTCCTTTTTACGGTTTTTTTAAAGGTAGAATTTCTCTCTGGCTCTCAGCTCCATCTTTTGTTTGTTAATAAGCCCTTCTGCTCCTTTCTCCCAGGCAGGAGAGTTGAGCCATTCTCTGAGAAGATTCCACATGGATACTGGGAACTAGATAATTCAGGGCACAGGCGAAATGAAGATTTTCACTCATAATTCAGCCTCCAGCAAGCAAAACTAGTGTGGTAGGGAGCCCCTCTGGCCTTCTATCCCTGTCTCTGTGTCTCTGAGGTCTCTGTCTCTCTCTGCTCCTGTCTCCTCATTTTCTTGGGTAATTTTTCCTTTTTACGATTTTTTTAAAGGTAGAATTTCTCTCTGGCTCTCAGCTCCATCTTTTGTTTTGTTAATAAGCCCTTCTGCTCCTTTCTCCCAGGCAGGAGAGTTGAGCCATTCTCTGAGAAGATTCCACATGGATACTGGAACTAGATATTTCAGGGCACAGGCGAAATGAAGATTTTCTACTCATAATTCAGCCTCCAGCAAGCAAAGCTAGTGTGGTAGGGAGCCCCTCTGGCCTTCTATCCTGTCTCTGTGACTCTGAGGTCTCTGTCTCTCTCTGATCCTGTCTCTTCATATTTTTTTGGTTATTTTTCCTTTTTACGATTTTTTAAAGGTAGAGTTTCTCTCTGGCTCTCAGCTCCATCTTTTGTTTTGTTAATAAGCCCTTCTGCTCCTTTCTCCCAGGCAGGAGAGTTGAGCCATTCTCTGAGAAGATTCCACATGGATACTGGGAACTAGATATTTCAGGGCACAGATGAAATGAAGATTTCTACTCATAATTCAGCCTCCAGCAAGCAAAGCTAGTGTGGTAAGGAGCCCCTCTGGCCTTCTATCCCTGTCTCTGTGTCTCTGAGGTCTCTGTCTCTCTCTGCTCCTGTCTCCTCATTTTCTTGGGTAATTTTTCCTTTTTACGATTTTTTTAAAGGTAGAATTTCTCTCTGGCTCTCAGCTCCATCTTTTGTTTTGTTAATAAGCCCTTCTGCTCCTTTGCTCCAGGCAGGAGAGTTGAGCCATTCTCTGAGAAGATTCCACATGGATACTGGGAACTAGATATTTCAGGGCACAGGAGAAATGAAGATTTTCTACTCATAATTCAGCCTCCAGCAAGCAAGCTAGTGTGGTAGGGAGCCCCTCTGGCCTTCTATCCCTGTCTCTGTGTCTCTGAGGTCTCTGTCTCTCTCTGCTCCTGTCTCCTCTTTTTTTTGGTAATTTTTCTTTTTACGATTTTTTTAAAGGTAGAATTTCTCTCTGGCTCTCAGCTCCATCTTTTGTTTTGTTAATAAGCCCTTCTGCTCCTTTCTCCCCAGGCAGAGAGTTGAGCCATTCCTCTGAGAAGATTCCACATGGATACTGGAAACTAGATATTTCAGGGCACAGGCGAAATGAAGATTTTCTACTCATAATTCAGCCTCCAGCAAGCAAAGCTAGTGTGGTAGGGAGCCCCTCTGGCCTTCTATCCCTGTCCTCTGTGTCTCCTGAGGTCTCTGTCTCTCTCTGCTCCTGTCTCCTCAGTTTTTTGGGTAATTTTTTCCTTTTTACGATTTTTTTAAAGGTAGAATTTCTCTCTGACTCTCAGCTCCATCTTTTGTTTTGTTAATAAGCCCTTCTGCTCCTTTCTCCCAGGCAGGAGAGTGAGCCATTCTCTGAGAAGATTCCACATGGATACTGGGAACCTAGATATTTCAGGGCACAGGCGAAATGAAGATTTTCTACTCATAATTCAGCCTCCAGCAAGCAAAGGCTAGTGTGGTAGGGAGCCCCCCTCTGGCCTTCTATCCCTGTCTCTGTGTCTCTGAGGTCCTCTGTCCTCCTCTCTGCTCCTGTCTCCTCTTTTTTTTGGTAATTTTTCCTTTTTAACGATTTTTTTTAAAGGTAGAATTTCTCTCTGGCTCTCAGCTCCATCTTTTGTTTTGTTAATAAGCCCTTCTGCTCCTTTCTCCCAGGCAGGAGAGTAGAGCCATTCTCTGAGAAGATTCCACATGGATACTGGAAACTAGATATTTCAGGGCACAGGCGAAATGAAGATTTTCTACTCATAATTCCAGCCTCCAGCAAGCAAAGCTAGTGTGGTAGGGAGCCCCTCTGGCCTTCTATCCCTGTCTCTTGTGGTCTCTGAGGTCTCTGTCTCTCTCTGCTCCTGTCTCCCTCATTTTTTGGGTAATTTTTCCTTTTTACGATTTTTTTAAAGGTAGAATTTCTCTCTGGCTCTCAGCTCCATCTTTTGTTTTGTTAATAAGCCCTTCTGCTCCTTTCTCCCAGGCAGGAGAGTTGAGCCATTCTCTGAGATGTTCCACATGGATACTGGGAACTAGATATTTCAGGGCACAGGCGAATGAAGATTTTCTACTCATAATTCAGCCTCCAGCAAGCAAAGCTAGTGTGGTAGGGAGCCCCTCTGGCCTTCTATCCCTGTCTCTGAGTCTCTGAGGTCTCTGTCTCTCTCTGCTCCTGTCTCCTCATTTTTTTGGGTAATTTTTCCTTTTTACGATTTTTTTAAAGGTAGAATTTCTCTCTGGCTCTCAGCTCCATCTTTTGTTTTGTTAATAAGCCCTTCTGCTCCTTTCTCCCAGGCAGGAGAGTTGAGCCATTCTCTGAGAAGTTTCCACATGGATACTGGGAACTAGATATTTCAGGGCACAGGCGAAATGAAGATTTTCTACTCATAATCAGCCTCCAGCAAGCAAAGCTAGTGTGGTAGGGAGCCCCTCTGGCCTTCTATCCCTGTCTCTGTGTCTCTGAGGTCTCTGTCTCTCTCTGCTCCTGTCTCCTCATTTTTTTTTTGGTTATTTTTCCTTTTTACGATTTTTTTAAAGGTAGAGTTTCTCTCTGGCTCTCAGCTCCATCTTTTTTTGTTAATAAGCCCTTCTGCTCATTTCTCCCAGGCAGGAGAGTTGAGCCATTCTCTGAGAAGATTCCACATGGACACTGAGAACTAGATATTTCAGGGCACAGGCGAAATGAAGATTTTCTACTCATAATTCAGCCTCTCAGCAAGCAAAGCTAGTGTGGTAGGGAGCCCCTCTGGCCTTCTATCCCTGTCCTTGTGTCTCTGAGGTCTCTGTCTCTCTCTGCTCCTGTCTCCTCATTTTTTTGGTAATTTTTCCTTTTTACGATTTTTTTTAAAGGTAGAATTTCTCTCTGGCTCTCAGCTCCATCTTTTGTTTCGTTAATAAGCCCTCTGCTCCTTTCTCCCAGGCAGGAGAGTTGAGCCATTCTCTGAGAAGATTCCACATCGGATACAGGGACGTGGATATTTCAGGGCACAGGCGAAATGAAGATTTTCTACTCATAATTCAGCCTCCAGCAAGCAAAGCTAGTGTGGTAGGGAGCCCCTCTGGCCTTCTATCCCTGTCTCTGTGTCTCTGAGGTCTCTGTCTCTCTCTGCTCCTGTCTCCTCATTTTTTTTGGTAATTTTTCCTTTTTACGATTTTTTAAAGGTAGAATTTCTCCTCTGGCTCTCAGCTCCATCTTTTATTTTGTTAATAAGCCCTTCTGCTCCTTTCTCCCAGGCAGGAGATTTGAGCAATTCTCTGAGAAGATTCCACATGGATACTGGGAACTAGATATTTCAGGGCACAGGCAAAATGAAGATTTTCTACTCATAATTCAGCCTCCAGCAAGCAAAGCTAGTGTGGTAGGGAGCCCCTCTGGCCTTCTATCCCTGTCTCTGTGTCTCTGAATTCTCTGTCTCTCTCTGCCCCTGTCTCCTCATTTTTTTTGGTAATTTTTCATTTTTACGATTGTTTTAAAGGTAGAATTTCTCTCTGGCTCTCAGCTCCATCTTTTGTTTTGTTAATAAGCCCTTCTGCTCCTTTCTCCCAGGCAGGAGAGTTGAGCCATTCTCTGAGAAGATTCCACATGGATACTGGGAACTAGATAATTCAGGGCACAGGCGAAATGAAGATTTTCTACTCATAATTCAGCCTCCAGCAAGCAAAACTAGTGTGGTAGGGAGCCCCTCTGGCCTTCTATCCCTGTATCTGTGTCTCTGAGGTCTCTGTCTCTCTCTGCTCCTGTCTCCTCATTTTCTTGGTTAACTTTTCCTTTTTACGATTTTTTTAAAGGTAGAATTTCTCTCTGGCTCTCAGCTCCATCTTTTGTTTTGTTAATAAGCCCTTCTGCTCCTTTCTCCCAGGCAGGAGAGTTGAGCCATTCTCTGAGAAGATTCCACATGGATACTGGGAACTAGATATTTCAGGGCACAAGCGAAATGAAGGTTTTCTACTCATAATTCAGCCTCCAGCAAGCAAAGCTAGTGTGGTAGGGAGCCCCTCTGGCCTTCTATCCCTGTCTCTGTGTCTCTGAGGTCTCTGTCTCTCTCTGATCCTGTCTCCTCATTTTTTTTTGGTTATTTTTCCTTTTTACGATTTTTTTAAAAGTAGAGTTTCTCTCTGGCTGTCAGCTCCATCTTTTGTTTTGTTAATAAGCCCTTCTGCTCCTTTCTCCCAGGCAGGAGAATTGAGCCATTCTCTGAGAAGATTCCACATGGATACTGGGTACTAGATATTTCAGGGCACAGATGAAATGAAGATTTTCTACTCATAATTCAGCCTCCAGCAAGCAAAGCTAGTGTGGTAAGGAGCCCCTCAGGCCTTCTATCCCTGTCTCTGTGTCTCTGAGGTCTCTGTCTCTCTCTGCTCCTGTCTCCTCATTTTCTTGGGTAATTTTTCCATTTTACGATTTTTCTAAAGGTAGAATTTCTCTCTGGCTCTCAGCTCCATCTTTTGTTTTGTTAATAAGCCCTTCTGCTCCTTTCTCCCAGGCAGGAGAGTTGAGCCATTCTCTGAGAAGATTCCACATGGATACTGGGAACTAGATATTTCAGGGCACAGGAGAAATGAAGATTTTCTACTCATAATTCAGCCTCCAGCAAGCAAAGCTAGTGTGGTAGGGAGCCCCTCTCGCCTTCTATCCCTGTCTCTGTGTCTCTGAGGTCTCTGTCTCTCTCTGCTCCTGTCTCCTCAGTTTTTTTGGTAATTTTTCCTTTTCACGATTTTTTTAAAGGTAGAATTTCTCTCTGGCTCTCAGCTCCATCTTTCGTTTTGTTAATAAGCCCTTCTGCTCCTTTCTCTCAGGCAGGAGAGTTGAGCCATTCTCTGAGAAGATTCCACATGGATACTGGGAACTAGATATTTCAGGGCACAGGCGAAATGAAGATTTTCTACTCATAATTCAGCCTCCAGCAAGCAAAGCTAGTGTGGTAGGGAGCCCCTCTGGCCTTCTATCCCTGTCTCTGTGTCTCTGAGGTCTCTGTCTTTCTCTGCCCCTGTCTCCTCATTTTTTTTGGTAATTTTTCCTTTTTACGATTTTTTTAAAGGTAGAATTTCTCTCTGGCTCTCAGCTCCATCTTTTGTTTTGTTAATAAGCCCTTCTGCTCCTTTCTCCCAGGCAGGAGAGTTGAGCCATTCTCTAAGATTCCACATGGATACTGGGAACTAGATATTTCAGGACACATGAGAAATGAAGATTTTCTACTCATAATTCAGCCTCCAGCAAGCAAAACTAGTGTGGTAGGGAGCCCCTCTGGCCTTCTATCCCTGTCTCTGTGTCTCTGAGGTCTCTGTCTCTCTCTGCTCCTGTCTCCTCATTTTTTTGGTAATTTTTCCAATTTACGATTTTTTTAAAGGTAGAATTTCTCTCTGGCTCTCAGCTCCACCTTTTGTTTTGCTAATAAGCCCTTCTGCTCCTTTCTCCCAGGCAGGAGATTTGAGCCATTCTCTGAGAAGATTCCACATGGATACTGGGAACTAGATATTTCAGGGCACAGGCGAAATGAAGATTTTCTACTCATAATTCAGCCTCCAGCAACCAAAGCTAGTGTGGTAGGGAGCCCCTCTGGCCTTCTATCCCTGTCTCTGTGTCTCTGAGTTCTCTGTCTCTCTCTGCCCCTGTCTCCTCATTTTTTTTGGTAATTTTTCCTTTTTACGGTTTTTTTAAAGGTAGAATTTCTCTCTGGCTCTCAGCTCCATCTTTTGTTTTGTTAATAAGCCCTTCTGCTCCTTTCTCCCAGGCAGGAGAGTTGAGCCATTCTCTGAGAAGATTCCACATGGATACTGGGAACTAGATAATTCAGGGCACAGGCGAAATGAAGATTTTCTACTCATAATTCAGCCTCCAGCAAGCAAAACTAGTGTGGTAGGGAGCCCCTCTGGCCTTCTATCCCTGTCTCTGTGTCTCTGAGGTCTCTGTCTCTCTCTGCTCCTGTCTCCTCATTTTCTTGGGTAACTTTTCCTTTTTACGATTTTTTTAAAGGTAGAATTTCTCTCTGGCTCTCAGCTCCATCTTTTGTTTTGTTAATAAGCCCTTCTGCTCCTTTCTCCCAGGCAGGAGAGTTGAGCCATTCTCTGAGAAGATTCCACATGGATACTGGGAACTAGATATTTCAGGGCACAAGCGAAATGAAGGTTTTCTACTCATAATTCAGCCTCCAGCAAGCAAAGCTAGTGTGGTAGGGAGCCCCTCTGGCCTTCTATCCCTGTCTCTGTGTCTCTGAGGTCTCTGTCTCTCTCTGATCCTGTCTCCTCATTTTTTTTTGGTTATTTTTCCTTTTTACGATTTTTTTAAAGGTAGAGTTTCTCTCTGGCTGTCAGCTCCATCTTTTGTTTTGTTAATAAGCCCTTCTGCTCCTTTCTCCCAGGCAGGAGAGTTGAGCCATTCTCTGAGAAGATTCCACATGGATACTGGGAACTAGATATTTCAGGGCACAGATGAAATGAAGATTTTCTACTCATAATTCAGCCTCCAGCAAGCAAAGCTAGTGTGGTAAGGAGCCCCTCTGGCCTTCTATCCCTGTCTCTGTGTCTCTGAGGTCTCTGTCTCTCTCTGCTCCTGTCTCCTCATTTTCTTGGTTAATTTTTCCTTTTTACGATTTTTTTAAAGGTAGAATTTCTCTCTGGCTCTCAGCTCCATCTTTTGTTTTGTTAATAAGCCCTTCTGCTCCTTTCTCCCAGGCAGGAGAGTTGAGCCATTCTCTGAGAAGATTCCACATGGATACTGGGAACTAGATATTTCAGGGCACAGGAGAAATGAAGATTTTCTACTCATAATTCAGCCTCCAGCAAGCCAAGCTAGTGTGGTAGGGAGCCCCTCTCGCCTTCTATCACTGTCTCTGTGTCTCTGAGGTCTCTGTCTCTCTCTGCTCCTGTCTCCTCAGTTTTTTTGGTAATTTTTCCTTTTTACGATTTTTTTAAGGTAGAATTTCTCTCTGGCTCTCAGCTCCATCTTTTGTTTTGTTAATAAGCCCTTCTGCTCCTTTCTCTCAGGCACGAGAGTTGAGCCATTCTCTGAGAAGATTCCACATGGATACTGGGAACTAGATATTTCAGGGCACAGGCGAAATGAAGATTTTCTACTCATAATTCAGCCTCCAGCAAGCAAAGCTAGTGTGGTAGGGAGCCCCTCTGGCCTTCTATCCCTGTCTCTGTGTCTCTGAGGTCTCTGTCTTTCTCTGCCCCTGTCTCCTCATTTTTTTTGGTAATTTTTCCTTTTTACGATTTTTTAAAGGTAGAATTTCTCTCTGGCTCTCAGCTCCATCTTTTGTTTTGTTAATAAGCCCTTCTGCTCCTTTCTCCCAGGCAGGAGAGTTGAGCCATTCTCTGAGAAGATTCCACATGGATACTGGGAACTAGATATTTCAGGGCACAGGCGAAATGAAGATTTTCTACTCATAATTCAGCCTCCAGCAAGCAAAGCTAGTGTGGTAGGGAGCCCCTCTGGCCTTCTATCCCTGTCTCTGTGTCTCTGAGGTCTCTGTCTCTCTCTGCTCCTGTCTCATCATTTCTTTTGGTAATTTTTCTTTTTACGACTTTTTTAAAGGTAGAATTTCTCTCTGGCTCTCAGCTCCATCTTTTGTTTTGTTAATAAGCCCTTCTGCTCCTTTCTCCCAGGCAGGAGAGTTGAGCCATTCTCTGAGAAGATTCCACATGGATACTGGGAACTAGATATTTCAGGGCACAGGCGAAATGAAGATTTTCTACTCATAATTCAGCCTCCAGCAAGCCAAGCTAGTGTGGTAGGGAGCCCCTCTTGCCTTCTATCCCTGTCTCTGTGTCTCTGAGGTCTCTGTCTCTCTCTGCTCCTGTCTCCTCATTTTTTTTTGTAATTTTTCCTTTTTACGATTTTTTTAAAGGTAGAATTCCTCTCTGGCTCTCAACTCCATCGTTTGTTTTGTAATAAGCCCTTCTGCTCCTTTCTCCCAGGCAGGAGAGTTGAGCCATTCTCTGAGAAGTTTCCACATGGATACTGGGAACTAGATATTTCAGGGCACAGGCGAAATGAAGATTTTCTACTCATAATTCAGCCTCCAGCAAGCAAAGCTAGTGTGGTAGGGAGCCCCTCTGGCCTTCTATCCCTGTCTCTGTGTCTCTGAGGTCTCTGTCTCTCTCTGCTCCTGTCTCCTCATTTTCTTGGGTAATTTTTCCTTTTTACGATCTTTTTTAAAGGTAGAATTTCTCTCTGGCTCTCAGCTCCATCTTTTGTTTTGTTAATAAGCCCTTCTGCTCCTTTCTCCCAGGCAGGAGAGTAGAGCCATTCTCTGAGAAGTTTCCACATGGATACTGGGAACTAGATATTTCAGGGCACAGGCGAAATGAAGATTTTCTACTCATAATTCAGCCTCCAGCAAGCAAAGCTTGTGTGGTAGGGAGCCCCTCTGGCCTTCTATCCCTGTCTCTGTGTCTCTGAGGTCTCTGTCTCTCTCTGCTCCTTTCTCCTCATTTTTTTGGGTAATTTTTCCTTTTTACGATTTTTTTAAAGGTAGAATTTCTCTCTGGCTCTCAGCTCCATCTTTTGTTTTCTTAATAAGCCCTTCTGCTACTTTCTCCCAGGCAGGAGAGTAGAGCCATTCTCTGAGAAGATTCCACATGGATACTGGGAACTAGATATTTCAGGGCACAGGCGAAATGAATATTTTCTACTCATAATTCAGCCTCCAGCAAGCAAAGCTAGTGTGGTAGGGAGCCCCTCTGGCCTTCTATCCCTGTCTCTGTGTCTCTGAGGTCTCTGTCTCTCTCTGCTCCTGTCTCCTCATTTTTTTTGGTAATTTTTCCTTTTTACGATTTTTTTAAAGGTAGAATTTCTCTCTGGCTCTCAGCTCCATCTTTTGTTTTGTTAATAAGGCCTTCTTCTCCTTTCTCCCAGGCAGGAGAGTTGAGCCATTCTCTGAGAAGATTCCACATGGATACTGGGAACTAGATATTTCAGGGAACAGGAGAAATGAAGATTTTCTACTCATAATTCAGCCTCCAGCAAGCCAAAGCTAGTGTGGTAGGGAGCCCCTCTGGCCTTCTATCCCTGTCTCTGTGTCTCTGAGGTCTCTGTCTCTCTCTGCTCCTGTCTCCTCATTTTTTTTGGTTATTTTTCCTTTTTACGATTTTTTTAAAGGTAGAGTTTCTCTCTGTCTCTCAGCTCCATCTTTTGTTTTGTTAATAAGCCCTTCTGCTCATTTCTCCCAGGCATGAGAGTTGAGCCATTCTCTGAGAAGTTTCCACATGGATACTGGGAACTAGATATTTCAGGGCACAGACGAAATGAAGATTTTCTACTCATAATTCAGCCTCCAGCAAGCAAAGCTAGTGTGGTAGGGAGCCCCTCTGGCCTTCTATCCCTGTCTCTGTGTCTCTGAGGTCTCTGTCTCTCTCTGCTCCTGTCTCCTCATTTTCTTGGGTAATTTTTCCTTTTTACGATTTTTTTAAAGGTAGAATTTCTCTCTGGCTCTCAGCTCCATCTTTTGTTTTGTTAATAAGCCCTTCTGCTCCTTTCTCCCAGGCAGGAGAGTTGAGCCATTCTCTGAGAAGATTCCACATGGATACTGGGAACTAGATATTTCAGGGCACAGGCGAAATGAAGATTTTCTACTCATAATTCAGCCTCCAGCAAGCAAAGCTAGTGTGGTAGGGAGCCCCTCTCGCCTTCTATCCCTGTCTCTGTGTCTCTGAGGTCTCTGTCTCTCTCTGCTCCTGTCTCCTCAGTTTTTTTGGTAATTTTTTCTTTTTACGATTTTTTTAAAGGTAGAATTCCTCTCTGGCTCTCAACTCCATCTTTTGTTTTGTTAATAAGCCCTTCTGCTCCTTTCTCCCAGGCAGGAGATTTGAGCCATTCTCTGAGAAGATTCCACATGGATACTGGGAACTAGATATTTCAGGGCACAGGCGAAATGAAGATTTTCTACTCATAATTCAGCTCCAGCAAGCAAAGCTAGTGTGGTAGGGAGCCCCTCTGGCCTTCTATCCCTGTCTCTGTGTCTCTGAGGTCTCTGTCTCTCTCTGCTCCTGTCTCCTCAGTTTTTTTGGTAATTTTTCCTTTTTACGATTTTTTTAAAGGTAGAATTTCTCTCTGCCTCTCAGCTCCATCTTTTGTTTTGTTAATAAGCCCTTCTGCTCCTTTCTCCCAGGCAGGAGAGTTGAGCCATTCTCTGAGAAGATTCCACATGGATACTGGGAACTAGATATTTCAGGGCACAGGCGAAATGAAGATTTTCTACTCATAATTCAGCCTCCAGCAAGCAAAGCTAGTGTGGTAGGGAGCCCCTCTCGCCTTCTATCCCTGTCTCTGTGTCTCTGAGGTATCTGTCTCTCTCTGCTCCTTTCTCCTCCTTTTGGTAATTTTTCCTTTTTACGATTTTTTTAAAGGTAGAATTTCTCTCTGCCTCTCAGCTCTATCTTTGTTTTGTTAATAAGCCCTTCTGCTCCTTTCTCCCAGGCAGGAGAGTTGAGCCATTCTCTGAGAAGATTCCACATGGATACTGGGAACTAGATATTTCAGGGCACAGGCGAAATGAAGATTTTCTACTCATAATTCAGCCTCCAGCAAGCAAAGCTAGTGTGGTTGGGAGCCCCTCTGGCCTTCTATCCCTGTCTCTGTGTCTCTGAGGTCTCTGTCTCTCTCTGCTCCTGTCTCCTCATTTTCTTGGGTAATTTTTCCTTTTTACGATTTTTTTTAAAGGTAGAATTTCTCTCTGGCTCTCAGCTCCATCTTTTGTTTTGTTAATAAGCCCTTCTGCTCCTTTCTCCCAGGCTGGAGAGTTGAGCCATTCTCTGAGAAGATTCCACATGGATACTGGGAACTAGATATTTCAGGGCACAGGCGAAATGAATATTTTCTACTCATAATTCAGCCTCCAGCAAGAAAAGCTTGTGTGGTAGGGAGCCCCTCTGGCCTTCTATCCCTGTCTCTGTTTCTCTGAGGTCTCTGTCTCTCTCTGCTCCTGTCTCCTCATTTTTTTGGTAATTTTTCCTTTTTACGATTTTTTTAAAGGTAGAATTTCTCTCTGGCTCTCAGCTCCATCTTTTGTTTTGTTAATAAGCCCTTCTGCTCCTTTCTCCCAGGCAGGAGAGTTGAGCCATTCTCTGAGAAGATTCCACATGGATACTGGGAACTAGATATTTCAGGGCACAGGCGAAATGAAGATTTTCTACTCATAATTCAGCCTCCAGCAAGCAAAGCTAGTGTGGTAGGGAGCCCCTCTGGCCTTCTATCCCTGTCTCTGTGTCTCTGAGGTCTCTGTCTCTCTCTGCTCCTGTCTCCTCATTTTTTTTGGTAATTTTTCCTTTTTACGATTTTTTTAAGGGTAGAATTTCTCTCTGGCTCTCAGCTCCATCTTTTGTTTTGTTAATAAGCCCTTCTGCTCCTTTCTCCCAGGCAGGAGAGTTGAGCCATTCTCTGAGAAGATTCCACATGGATACTGGGAACTAGATATTTCAGGGCACAGGCGAAATGAAGATTTTCTACTCATAATTCAGCCTCCAGCAAGCAAAGCTAGTGTGGTAGGGAGCCCCTCTGGCCTTCTATCACTGTCTCTGTGTCTCTGAGGTCTCTGTCTCTCTCTGCTCCTGTCTCCTCATTTTTTTTGGTAATTTTTCCTTTTTACGATTTTTTTAAAGGTAGAATTTCTCTCTGGCTCTCAGCTCCATCTTTTGTTTGTTAATAAGCCCTTCTGCTCCTTTCTCCCAGGCAGGAGAGTTGAGCCATTCTCTGAGAAGATTCCACATGGATACTGGGAACTAGATATTTCAGGGCACAGGCGAAATGAAGATTTTCTACTCATAATTCAGCCTCCAGCAAGCAAAGCTAGTGTGGTAGGGAGCCCCTCTGGCCTTCTATCCCTGTCTCTGTGTCTCTGAGGTCTCTGTCTCTCTCTGCTCCTGTCTCCTCATTTTCTTGGGTAATTTTTCCTTTTTACGATCTTTTTTAAAGGTAGAATTTCTCTCTGGCTCTCAGCTCCATCTTTTGTTTTGTTAATAAGCCCTTCTGCTCCTTTCTCCCAGGCAGGAGAGTTGAGCCATTCTCTGAGAAGATTCCACATGGATAGTGGAAACTAGATATTTCAGGTACAGGCGAAATGAAGATTTTCTACTCATAATTCAGCCTCCAGCAAGCAAAGCTAGTGTGGTAGGGAGCCCCTCTGGCCTTCTATCCCTGTCTCTGTGTCTCTGAGGTCTCTGTCTCTCTCTGCTCCTTTCTCCTCATTTTCTTGGGTAATTTTTCCTTTTTACGATTTTTTTAAAGGTAGAATTTCTCTCTGGCTCTCAGCTCCATCTTTTGTTTTGTTAATAAGCCCTTCTGCTCCTTTCTCCCAGGCAGGAGAGTAGAGCCATTCTCTGAGAAGTTTCCACATGGATACTGGAAACTAGATATTTCAGGGCACAGGCGAAATGAAGATTTTCTACTCATAATTCAGCCTCCAGCAAGCAAAGCTAGTGTGGTAGGGAGCCCCTCTGGCCTTCTATCCCTGTCTCTGTGTCTCTGAGGTCTCTGTCTCTCTCTGCTCCTGTCTCCTCATTTTTTTGGGTAATTTTTCCTTTTTACGATTTTTTTAAAGGTAGAATTTCTCTCTGGCTCTCAGCTCCATCTTTTGTTTTGTTAATAAGCCCTTCTGCTACTTTCTCCCAGGCAGGAGATTTGAGCCATTCTCTGAGAAGATTCCACATGGATACTGGGAACTAGATATTTCAGGGCACAGGCGAAATGAAGATTTTCTACTCATAATTCAGCATCCAGCAAGGAAAGCTAGGGTGGTAGGTAGCCCCTCTGGCCTTCTATCCCTGTCTCTGTGTCTCTGAGGTCTCTGTCTCTCTCTGCTCCTGTCTCTTCATTTTTTTTTAGTAATTTTTCCTTTTTACGATTTTTTTAAAGGTAGAATTTCTCTCTGGCTCTCAGCTCCATCTTTTGTTTTGTTAATAAGCCCTTCTGCTCCTTTCTTCCAGGCAGGAGAGTTGAGCCATTCTCTGAGAAGATTCCACATGGATACTGGGAACTAGATATTTCAGGGCACAGGAGAAATGAAGATTTTCTACTCATAATTCAGCCTCCAGAAAGCAAAGCTAGTGTGGTAGGGAGCCCCTCTGGCCTTCTATCCCTGTCTCTGTGTCTCTGAGGTCTCTGTCTCTCTCTGCTCCTGTCTCCTCAATTTTTTGGTAATTTTTCCTTTTTACGATTATTTTAAAGGTAGAATTTCTCTCTGGCTCTCAGCTCCATCTTTTGTTTTGTTAATAAGCCCTTCTGCTCCTTTCTCCCAGGCAGGAGAGTTGAGCCATTCTCTGAGAAGATTCCACATGGATACTGGGAACTAGATATTTCAGGGCACAGGCGAAATGAAGATTTTCTACTCATAATTCAGCCTCCAGCAAGCAAAGCTAGTGTGGTAGGGAGCCCCTCTCGCCTTCTATCCCTGTCTCTGTGTCTCTGAGGTATCTGTCTCTCTCTGCTCCTGTCTCCTCTTTTTTTGGTAATTTTTCCTTTTTACGATTTTTTTAAAGGTAGAATTTCTCTCTGCCTCTCAGCTCCATCTTTTGTTTTGTTAATAAGCCCTTCTGCTCCTTTCTCCCAGGCAGGAGAGTTGAGCCATTCTCTGAGAAGATTCCACATGGATACTGGGAACTAGATATTTCAGGGCACAGGCGAAATGAAGATTTTCTACTCATAATTCAGCCTCCAGCAAGCAAAGCTAGTGTGGTTGGGAGCCCCTCTGGCCTTCTATCCCTGTCTCTGTGTCTCTGAGGTCTCTGTCTCTCTCTGCTCCTGTCTCCTCATTTTCTTGGGTAATTTTTCCTTTTTACGATTTTTTTAAAGGTAGAATTTCTCTCTGGCTCTCAGCTCCATCTTTTGTTTTGTTAATAAGCCCTTCTGCTCTTTCTCCCAGGCAGGAGAGTTGAGCCATTCTCTGAGAAGATTCCACATGGATACTGGGAACTAGATATTTCAGGGCACAGGCGAAATGAAGATTTTCTACTCATAATTCAGCCTCCAGCAAGAAAAGCTTGTGTGGTAGGGAGCCCCTCTGGCCTTCTATCCCTGTCTCTGTGTCTCTGAGGTCTCTGTCTCTCTCTGCTCCTGTCTCCTCATTTTTTTGGTAATTTTTCCTTTTTACGATTTTTTTAAAGGTAGAATTTCTCTCTGGCTCTCAGCTCCATCTTTTGTTTTGTTAATAAGCCCTTCTGCTCCTTTCTCCCAGGCAGGAGAGTTGAGCCATTCTCTGAGAAGATTCCACATGGATACTGGGAACTAGATATTTCAGGGCACAGGCGAAATGAAGATTTTCTACTCATAATTCAGCCTCCAGCAAGCAAAGCTAGTGTGGTAGGGAGCCCCTCTGGCCTTCTATCCCTGTCTCTGTGTCTCTGAGGTCTCTGTCTCTCTCTGCTCCTGTCTCCTCATTTTTTTGGTAATTTTTCCTTTTTACGATTTTTTGAAGGGTAGAATTTCTCTCTGGCTCTCAGCTCCATCTTTTGTTTTGTTAATAAGCCCTTCTGCTCCTTTCTCCCAGGCAGGAGAGTTGAGCCATTCTCTGAGAAGATTCCACATGGATACTGGGTACTAGATATTTCAGGGCACAGGCGAAATGAAGATTTTCTACTCATAATTCAGCCTCCAGCAAGCAAAGCTAGTGTGGTAGGGAGCCCCTCTGGCCTTCTATCCCTGTCTCTGTGTCTCTGAGGTCTCTGTCTCTCTCTGCTCCTGTCTCCTCATTTTTTTGGTAATTTTTCCTTTTTACGATTTTTTAAAAGTAGAATTTCTCTCTGGCTCTCAGCTCCATCTTTTGTTTTGTTAATAAGCCCTTCTGCTCCTTTCTCCCAGGCAGGAGAGTTGAGCCATTCTCTGAGAAGTTTCCACATGGATAGTGGAAACTAGATATTTCAGGTACAGGCGAAATGAAGATTTTCTACTCATAATTCAGCCTCCAGCAAGCAAAGCTAGTGTGGTAGGGAGCCCTCTGGCCTTCTATCCCTGTCTCTGTGTCTCTGAGGTCTCTGTCTCTCTCTGCTCCTGTCTCCTCATTTTCTTGGGTAATTTTTCCTTTTTACGATTTTTTTAAAGGTAGAATTTCTCTCTGGCTCTCAGCTCCATCTTTTGTTTTGTTAATAAGCCCTTCTGCTCCTTTCTCCCAGGCAGGAGAGTAGAGCCATTCTCTGAGAAGTTTCCACATGGATACTGGAAACTAGATATTTCAGGGCACAGGCGAAATGAAGATTTTCTACTCATAATTCAGCCTCCAGCAAGCAAAGCTAGTGTGGTAGGGAGCCCCTCTGGCCTTCTATCCCTGTCTCTGTGTCTCTGAGGTCTCTGTCTCTCTCTGCTCCTGTCTCCTCATTTTTTTGGGTAATTTTTCCTTTTTACGATTTTTTTAAAGGTAGAATTTCTCTCTGGCTCTCAGCTCCATCTTTTGTTTTGTTAATAAACCCTTCTGCTACTTTCTCCCAGGCAGGAGATTTGAGCCATTCTCTGAGAAGATTCCACATGGATACTGGGAACTAGATATTTCAGGGCACAGGCGAAATGAAGATTTTCTACTCATAATTCAGCCTCCAGCAAGCAAAGCTAGTGTGGTTGGGAGCCCCTCTGGCCTTCTATCCCTGTCTCTGTGTCTCTGAGGTCTCTGTCCTCTCTCTGTCCTGTCTCCTCATTTTCTTGGGTAATTTTTTCTTTTTACGATTTTTTTAAAGGTAGAATTTCTCTCTGGGCTCTCAGCTCCATCTTTTGTTTTGTTAATAAGCCCTTCTGCTCCTTTCTCCAGGCAGGAGAGTTGAGCCATTCTCTGAGAAGATTCCACATGGATACTGGAACTAGATATTTCAGGGCACAGGCGAAATGAATATTTTCTACTCATAATTCAGCCTCCAGCAAGAAAGCTTGTGTGGTAGGGAGCCCCCTCTGGCCTTCTATCCCTGTCTCTGTGTCTCTGAGTTCTCTGTCTCTCTCTGCTCCTGTCTCCTCATTTTTTGGTAATTTTTCCTTTTTTACGATTTTTTTAAAGGTAGAATTTCTCTCTGGCTCTCAGCTCCATCTTTGTTTTGTTAATAAGCCCTTCTGCTCCTTTCTCCCAGGCAGAGAGTTGAGCCATTCTCTGAGAAGATTCACATGGATACTGGGAACTAGATATTTCAGGGCAAGGCGAAATGAAGATTTTCTACTCATAATTCAGCCTCCAGCAAGCAAAGCTAGTGTGGTAGGTAGCCCCTCTCGCCTTCTATCCCTGTCTCTGTGTCTCTGAGGTATCTGTCTCTCTCTGCTCCTGTCTCCTCATTTTTTTGGTAATTTTCCTTTTTACGATTTTTTTAAAGTAGAATTCTCTCTGCCTCTCAGCTCCATCTTTTGTTTTGTTAATAAGCCCTTCTGCTCCTTTCTCCCAGGCAGAGAGTTGAGCCATTCTCTGAGAAGATTCCACATGGATACTGGGAACTAGATATTTCAGGGCACAGGCGAAATGAAGATTTTCTACTCATAATTCAGCCTCCAGCAAGCAAAGCTAGTGTGGTTGGGAGCCCCTCTGGCCTTCTATCCCTGTCTCTGTGTCTCTGAGGTCTCTGTCTCTCTCTGCTCCTGTCTCCTCATTTTCTTGGGTAATTTTTCCTTTTTACGATTTTTTTAAAGGTAGAATTTCTCTCTGGCTCTCAGCTCCATCTTTTGTTTTGTTAATAAGCCCTTCTGCTCCTTTCTCCCAGGCAGGAGAGTTGAGCCATTCTCTGAGAAGATTCCTCATGGATACTGGGAACTAGATATTTCAGGGCACAGGCGAAATGAAGATTTTCTACTCATAATTCAGCCTCCAGCAAGAAAAGCTTGTGTGGTAGGGAGCCCCTCTGGCCTTCTATCCCTGTCTCTGTGTCTCTGAGGTCTCTGTCTCTCTCTGCTCCTGTCTCCTCATTTTTTTGGTAATTTTTCCTTTTACGATTTTTTTAAATGTAGAATTTCTCTCTGGCTCTCAGCTCCATCTTTTGTTTTGTTAATAAGCCCTTCTGCTCCTTTCTCCCAGGCAGGAGAGTTGAGCCATTCTCTGAGAAGATTCCACATGGATACTGGAACTAGATATTTCAGGGCACAGGCGAATGAAGATTTTCTACTCATAATTCAGCCTCCAGCAAGCAAAGCTAGTGTGGTAGGGAGCCCCTCTGGCCTTCTATCCCTGTCTCTGTGTCTCTGAGGTCTCTGTCTCTCTCTGCTCCTGTCTCCTCATTTTTTTTGGTAATTTTTCCTTTTTACGATTTTTTGAAGGGTAGAATTTCTCTCTGGCTCTCAGCTCCATCTTTTGTTTTGTTAATAAGCCCTTCTGCTCCTTTCTCCCAGGCAGGAGAGTTGAGCCATTCTCTGAGAAGATTCCACATGGATACTGGGAACAAGATATTTCAGGGCACAGGCGAAATGAAGATTTTCTACTCATAATTCAGCCTCCAGCAAGCAAAGCTAGTGTGGTAGGGAGCCCCTCTGGCCTTCTATCCCTGTCTCTGTGTCTCTGAGGTCTCTGTCTCTCTCTGCTCCTGTCTCCTCATTTTTTTGGTAATTTTTCCTTTTTTACGATTTTTTTAAAAGTAGAATTTCTCTCTGGCTCTCAGCTCCATCTTTTGTTTTGTTAATAAGCCCTTCTGCTCCTTTCTCCCAGGCAGGAGAGTTGAGCCATTCTCTGAGAAGTTCCACATGGATAGTGGAAACTAGATATTTCAGGTACAGGCGAAATGAAGATTTTCTACTCATAATTCAGCCTCCAGCAAGCAAAGCTAGTGTGGTAGGGAGCCCCTCTGGCCTTCTATCCCTGTCTCTGTGTCTCTGAGGTCTCTGTCTCTCTCTGCTCCTGTCTCCTCATTTTCTTGGGTAATTTTTCCTTTTTACGATTTTTTTAAAGGTAGAATTTCTCTCTGGCTCTCAGCTCCATCTTTGTTTTGTTAATAAGCCCTTCTGCTCCTTTCTCCAGGCAGGAGAGTAGAGCCATTCTCTGAGAAGTTTCCACATGGATACTGGAAACTAGATATTTCAGGGCACAGGCGAAATGAAGATTTTCTACTCATAATTCAGCCTCCAGCAAGCAAAGCTAGTGTGGTAGGGAGCCCCTCTGGCCTTCTATCCCTGTCTCTGTGTCTCTGAGGTCTCTGTCTCTCTCTGCTCCTGTCTCCTCATTTTTTTGGGTAATTTTTCCTTTTTACGATTTTTTAAAGGTAGAATTTCTCTCTGGCTCTCAGCTCCATCTTTTGTTTTGTTAATAAACCCTTCTGCTACTTTCTCCCAGGCAGGAGATTTGAGCCATTCTCTGAGAAGATTCCACATGGATACTGGGAACTAGATATTTCAGGGCACAGGCGAAATGAAGATTTTCTACTCATAATTCAGCCTCCAGCAAGCAAAGCTAGTGTGGTTGGAGCCCCTCTGGCCTTCTATCCCTGTCTCTGTGTCTCTGAGGTCTCTGTCTCTCTCTGCTCCTGTCTCCTCATTTTCTTGGGTAATTTTTCCTTTTTACGATTTTTTAAAGGTAGAATTTCTCTCCTGGCTCTCAGCTCCATCTTTTGTTTTGTTAATAAGCCCTTCTGCTCCTTTCTCCCAGGCAGGAGAGTTGAGCCATTCTCTAGAAGATTCCACATGGATACTGGGAACTAGATATTTCAGGGCACAGGCGAAATGAATATTTTCTACTCATAATTCAGCCTCCAGCAAGAAAAGCTTGTGTGGTAGGAGCCCCTCTGGCCTTCTATCCCTGTCTCTGTGACTCTGAGTTCTCTGTCTCTCTCTGCTCCTGTCTCCTCATTTTTTTGGTAATTTTTCCTTTTTACGATTTTTTTAAAGGTAGAATTTCTCTCTGGCTCTCAGCTCCATCTTTTGTTTTGTTAATAAGCCCTTCTGCTCCTTTCTCCCAGGCAGGAGAGTTGAGCCATTCTCTGAGAAGATTCCACATGGATACTGGGAACTAGATATTTCAGGGCACAGGCGAAATGAAGATTTTCTACTCATAAATTCAGCCTCCAGCAAGCAAGCTAGTGTGGTAGGGAGCCCCTCTGGCCTTCTATCCCTGTCTCTGTGTCTCTGAGGTCTCTGTCTCTCTCTGCTCCTGTCTCCTCATTTTTTTTGGTAATTTTTCATTTTTACGATTTTTGAAGGGTAGAATTTCTCTCTGGCTCTCAGCTCCATCTTTTGTTTTGTTAATAAGCCCTTCTGCTCCTTTCTCCCAGCAGGAGAGTTGAGCCATTCTCTGAGAAGATTCCACATGGATACTGGGAACTAGATATTTCAGGGCACAGGCGAAATGAGATTTTCTACTCATAATTCAGCCTCCAGCAAGCAAAGCTAGTGTGGTAGGGAGCCCCTCTGGCCTTCTATCCCTGTCTCTGTGTCTCTGAGGTCTCTGTCTCTCTCTGCTCCTGTCTCCTCATTTTTTTTGGTAATTTTTCCTTTTTACGATTTTTTTAAGGTAGAATTTCTCTTCTGGCTCTCAGCTCCATCTTTTGTTTTGTTAATAAGCCCTTCTGCTCCTTTCTCCCAGGCAGGAGAGTGAGCAATTCTCTGAGAAGATTCCACATGATACTGGGAACTAGATATTTCAGGGCACAGGCGAAATGAAGATTTCTACTCATAATTTTCAGCCTCCAGCAAGCAAAGCTAGTGTGGTAGGGAGCCCCTCTGGCCTTCTATCCCTGTCTCTGTGTCTCTGAGGTCTCTGTCTCTCTCTGCTCCTGTCTCCTCATTTTTTTTGGTAATTTTTCCTTTTTACGATTTTTTTAAAGGTAGAATTCTCTCTGGCTCTCAGCTCCATCTTTTGTTTTGTTAATAAGCCCTTCTGCTCCTTTCTCCCAGGCAGGAGAGTGAGCCATTCTCTGAGAAGATTCCACATGGATAGTGGAAACTAGATATTTCAGGTACAGGCGAAATGAAGATTTTCTACTCATAATTCAGCCTCCAACAAGCAAAGCTAGTGTGGTAGGGAGCCCCTCTGGCCTTCTATCCTGTCTCTGTGTCTCTGAGGTCTCTGTCTCTCTCTGCTCCTGTCTCCTCATTTTCTTGGGTAATTTTTTCCTTTTTACGATTTTTTTAAAGGTAGAATTTCTCTCTGGCTCTCAGCTCCATCTTTTGTTTTGTTAATAAGCCCTTCTGCTCCTTTCTCCCAGGCAGGAGAGTAGAGCCATTCTCTGAGAAGTTTCCACATGGATACTGGAAACTAGATATTTCAGGGCACAGGCGAAATGAAGATTTTCTACTCATAATTCAGCCTCCAGCAAGCAAAGCTAGTGTGGTAGGGAGCCCCTCTGGCCTTCTATCCCTGTCTCTGTGTCTCTGAGGTCTCTGTCTCTCTCTGCTCCTGTCTCCTCATTTTTTTGGGTAATTTTTCCTTTTATACGATTTTTTTAAAGGTAGAATTTCTCTCTGGCTCTCAGCTCCATCTTTTGTTTTGTTAATAAGCCCTTCTGCTACTTTCTCCCAGGCAGGAGATTTGAGCCATTCTCTGAGAAGATTCCACATGGATACTGGGAACTAGATATTTCAGGGCACAGGCGAAATGAAGATTTTCTACTCATAATTCAGCATCCAGCAAGGAAAGCTAGTGTGGTAGGGAGTCCCTCTGGCCTTCTATCCTGTCTCTGTGTCTCTGAGGTCTCTGTCTCTCTCTGCTCCTGTCTCTTCATTTTTTTTTAGTAATTTTTCCTTTTACGATTTTTTTTAAAGGTAGAATTTCTCTCTGGCTCTCAGCTCCATCTTTTGTTTTGTTAATAAGCCCTTCTGCTCCTTTTTCTCCAGGCAGGAGAGTTGAGCCATTCTCTGAGAAGATTCCACATGGATACTGGGAACTAGATATTTCAGGGCACAGGAGAAATGAAGATTTTCTACTCATAATTCAGCCTCCAGAAAGCAAAGCTAGTGTGGTAGGAGCCCTCTGGCCTTCTATCCCTGTCTCTGTGTCTCTGAGGTCTCTGTCTCTCTCTGCTCCTGTCTCCTCAATTTTTTGGTAATTTTTCCTTTTTTACGATTATTTAAAGGTAGAATTTCTCTCTGGCTCTCAGCTCCATCTTTTGTTTTGTTAATAGCCCTTCTGCTCCTTTCTCCCAGGCAGGAGAGTTGAGCCATTCTCTGAGAAGATTCCACATGGATACTGGAACTAGATATTTCAGGGCACAGGCGAAATGAAGATTTTCTACTCATAATTCAGCCTCCAGCAAGCAAAGCTAGTGTGGTAGGGAGCCCCTCTCGCCTCTATCCCTGTCTCTGTGTCTCTGAGGTATCTGTCTCTCTCTGCTCCTGTCTCCTCTTTTTTTGTAATTTTTCCTTTTATACGATTTTTTTAAAGGTAGAATTTCTCTCTGCCTCTCAGCTCCATCTTTTGTTTTGTTAATAAGCCCTACTGCTCCTTTCTCCCAGGCAGGAGATTTGAGCCATTCTCTGAGAAGATTCCACATGGATACTGGGAACTAGATATTTCAGGCACAGGCGAAATGAAGATTTTCTACTCATAATTCAGCCTCAGCAAGCAAAGCTAGTGTGGTTGGGAGCCCCTCTGGCCTTCTATCCCTGTCTCTGTGTCTCTGAGGTCTCTGTCTCTCTCTGCTCCTGTCTCCTCATTTTCTTGGGTAATTTTTCCTTTTTACGATTTTTTTAAAGGTAGAATTTCTCTCTGGCTCTCAGCTCATCTTTTGTTTTTGTTAATAAGCCCTTCTGCTCCTTTCTCCCAGGCAGGAGAGTTGAGCCATTCTCTGAGAAGATTCCACATGGATACTGGGAACTAGATATTTCAGGGCACAGGCGAAATGAAGATTTTCTACTCATAATTCAGCCTCCAGCAAGCAAAGCTAGTGTGGTAGGGAGCCCCTCTGGCCTTCTATCCCTGTCTCTGTGTCTCTGAGGTCTCTGTCTCTCTCTGCTCCTGTCTCCTCATTTTTTTTGGTAATTTTTTCCTTTTTACGATTTTTTTAAGGTAGAATTTCTCTCTGGCTCTCAGCTCCATCTTTTGTTTTGTTAATAAGCCCTTCTGCTCCTTTCTCCCAGGCAGGAGAGTTGAGCCATTCTCTGAGAGATTCCACATGGATACTGGGAACTAGATATTTCAGGGCACAGGCGAAATGAAGATTTTCCTACTCATAATTCAGCCTCCAGCAAGCAAAGCTAGTGTGGTAGGGAGCCCCTCTGGCCTTCTATCCCTGTCTCTGTGTCTCTGAGGTCTCTGTCTCTCTCTGCTCCTGTCTCCTCATTTTTTTTGGTAATTTTTCCTTTTTACAATTTTTTTAAAGGTAGAATTTCTCTCTGGCTCTCAGCTCCATCTTTTGTTTTGTTAATAAGCCCTTCTGCTCCTTTCTCGCAGGCAGGAGAGTTGAGCCATTCTCTGAGAAGATTCCACATGGATACTGGGAACTAGATATTTCAGGGCACAGGCGAAATGAAGATTTTCTACTCATAATTCAGCCTCCAGCAAGCAAAGCTAGTGTGGTAGGGAGCCCCTCTGGCCTTCTATCCCTGTCTCTGTGTCTCTGAGGTCTCTGTCTCTCTCTGCTCCTGTCTCCTCATTTTTTTTGGTAATTTTTCCTTTTTACGATTTTTTTAAAGGTGAATTTCTCTCTGGCTCTCAGCTCCCATCTTTTGTTTTGTTAATAAGCCCTTCTGCTCCTTTCTCCCAGGCAGGAGAGTTGAGCCATTCTCTGAGAAGATTCCACATGGATAGTGGAAACTAGATATTTCAGGTACAGGCGAAATGAAGATTTCTACTCATAATTCAGCCTCCAGCAAGCAAAGCTAGTGTGGTAGGGAGCCCCTCTGGCCTTCTATCCCTGTCTCTGTGTCTCTGAGGTCTCTGTCTCTCTCTGCTCCTGTCTCCTCATTTTCTTGGGTAATTTTTCCTTTTTACGATTTTTTTAAAGGTAGAATTCTCTCTGGCGCTCAGCTCCATCTTTTGTTTTGTTAATAAGCCCTCTGCTCCTTTCTCCCAGGCAGGAGAGTAGAGCCATTCTCTGAGAAGTTTCCAACATGGATACTGGAAACTAGATATTTCAGGGCACAGGCGAAATGAAGATTTTCTACTCATAATTCAGCCTCCAGCAAGCAAAGCTAGTGTGGTAGGAGCCCCTCTGGCCTTCTATCCCTGTCTCTGTGTCTCTGAGGTCCTCTGTCTCTCTCTGCTCCTGTCTCCTCATTTTTTTGGGTAATTTTTCCTTTTTACGATTTTTTTAAAGGTAGAATTTCTCTCTGGCTCTCAGCTCCATCTTTTGTTTTGTTAATAAGCCCTTCTGCTACTTTCTCCCAGGCAGGAGATTTGAGCCATTCTCTGAGAAGATTCCACATGGATACTGGGAACTAGATATTTCAGGGCACAGGCGAAATGAAGATTTTCTACTCATAATTCAGCATCCAGCAAGGAAAGCTAGTGTGGTAGGGAGCCCTCCTGGCCTTCTATCCCTGTCTCTGTTTTCTGAGTCCTCTGTCTCTCTCTGCTCCTGTCTCTTCATTTTTTTTTAGTAATTTTTCCTTTTTACGATTTTTTTAAAGGTAGAATTTCTCTCTGGCTCTCAGCTCCATCTTTTGTTTTGTTAATAAGCCCTTCTGCTCTTTCTTCCAGGCAGGAGAGTTGAGCCATTCTCTGAGAAGATTCCACATGGATACTGGGAACTAGATATTTCAGGGCACAGGAGAAATGAAGATTTTCTACTCATAATTCAGCCTCCAGAAAGCAAAGCTAGTGTGGTAGGGAGCCCCTCTGGCCTTCTATCCCTGTCTCTGTGTCTCTGAGGTCTCTGTCTCTCTCTGCTCCTGTCTCCTCAATTTTTTGGGTAATTTTTCCTTTTTACGATTATTTTAAGGTAGAATTTCTCTCTGGCTCTCAGCTCCATCTTTTGTTTTGTTAATAAGCCCTTCTGCTCCTTTCTCCCAGGCAGGAGAGTTGAGCCATTCTCTGAGAAGATTCCACATGGATACTGGGAACTAGATATTTCAGGGCACAGGCGAAAATGAAGATTTTCTACTCATAATTCAGCCTCCAGCAAGCAAAGCTAGTGTGGTAGGGAGCCCCTCTCGCCTTCTATCCCTGTCTCTGTGTCTCTGAGGTATCTGTCTCTCTCTGCACCTGTCTCCTCTTTTTTTGGTAATTTTCCTTTTTACGATTTTTTTAAAGGTAGATTTCTCTCTGGCTCTCAGCTCCATCTTTTGTTTTGTTAATAAGCCCTTCTGCTCCTTTCTCCCAGGCAGGAGAGTTGAGCCATTCTCTGAGAAGATTCCACATGGATACTGGGAACTAGATATTTCAGGGCACAGGCGAAATGAAGATTTTCTACTCATAATTCAGCCTCCAGCAAGCAAAGCTAGTGTGGTTGGGAGCCCCTCTGGCCTTCTATCCCTGTCTCTGTGTCTCTGAGGTCTCTGTCTCTCTCTGCTCCTGTCTCCTCATTTTCTTGGGTAATTTTCCTTTTTACGATTTTTTAAAGGTAGAATTTCTCTCTGGCTCTCAGCTCCATCTTTTGTTTTTA
>JAKSZU010000709.1:0-47952 GCA_026018925.1 Tupaia tana
GGGCTCCCTTAACTAGGTAGCTTCACCCTACACAGAGAAGGGCTGAAGGCCTGATTTCCTAAGTCTTGTTCTTACTATCTTATGCCTTAAATTCCTGTGTATGTGTTGTTGTTGTTGTTTAGTTTGCTATAGGGTACATATGCTCACTGGAGAGACAGAGGGTAAGTGAGAAATCACTCCCCGGGGTAGGGAGGAATGGCCATGCCACAATCCCTCCTCCTCCATTCTCCTCTCAGAACTTTAGGCACACATGCACATGGTGTGATTGTCAAACCAACAGGTCTAGGACATGAACCATGCAGTTGACCATGTGGGATCCAGCCACCCTAACCTCCATGCCATCTGCTGGCCCAAATTCCTTTATTTATTTTTTAAATAATTGTCATAACGTTTATTGTCACCTTAAGTCCCTTCTAGTAAAATTGTGTGTAGTGTGCACTGAAAAGAACTTACCATTGCTAAACGCTCTTGCAGTCATTTGCCCGTGACTGGCCAGAGACCGAGTGGGACAAGATGTGTGTGGTGATGCTGTGTGGAGAAGGCAGAAAGGGGAGGTTTGAAGAACTAAACCTTTTTTTTTTTTTTTTGGATAGGTTTTTTGCTATAGGGCGCGTGCGCTCGCCAGACAGACAGAGAGAGACATAGAGACAGAAAGCAAGAAATCACCCCCCAGGGGGGATGGTCACGCCGCAATCCCTTCTCCTCCATTCTCCTCTCGGGATCTTGGGCACACACGCACACGCACCTGGCGTGAGTTGTAAGCCACTGGGTCCGAGACGCGAACCGCAGTTGACTACGTGGGAGTCCAGCGACATAGCCATTATGCTAACTGCTGGTTCCCTGAAGAACTAAATCTTGATGTTGAGCAAACATGCAGCAATTGCTGCCATGTTGGTGTCCACTCAGCCGCCACAGCTGGCTTGATCTTGTGTCTGGACCAACATAGACCTGGAAAAACTCCACTTCTGACTGAGCAGATCCTTGGATGAGCAGAAATGCTTCCTTTATCTGATAAAGTTTGGAATTTGGGCTCGTTGTTCAGCTCAACATAAAAACAGACAAATTTCGTTTTGGTGTTTTATTTTGTTTTCAAAAGTAATACATTCTTCTGGGAGCAATTGTGTGCTACACCATGATGACCAAAGACACCTGTTATTATCAGGCCTGCGTCAGATCAGAGGAGAAAAACCCACCAAATGCAGCGATCTGGTCTACGCTGCTCAGAGACCCAGGCAGGACAGTTGCTCGGGATAACTTCAGGGGATGCCTTTCACATTCCAGTGAACGTGAGGACCATGCAACCAGGAGACCACTTTCTGCTGCTATGAGCTGCCACCTCATTTGGAACCTGACCAACTGTGGAATGTATTGTATTTCATCCACGGAAAGCCTCTGAGATAGGAATCCCATTTTACAGATGTGGAACATGGAGCTCAGGAGACCGCTAGACTTACCGGAGTTCACTTTGCTGTTTGGGAAGAAACCGACCATCCACCAGATGACTAGAAATCGCTGCAGGACCACAAGAAATATGGGGAAGCAGGAAAATGCCTCTCCTCCAATTGAAACGGATAGCTCCTCTTCATCCACACACAGTTCAAGGGAATTCATGGAAATGTCTGATAAACAATTCAGATCATTCATAATGGCAAAGCTAACAGAGATCGAAGAGAAGAGAGACAAGGAACTGCTGAAGGGGAAGGAGAAAGGAGTTGAAGAGTTCTAGGAGGTGAGGAAATTCATGCAAGATCTAAAAGAGGAGTTTCACACTTTACAAAAGAATCAGGTGGAGCTGTTAGAGATGAAGGATATAATACAAGAAGTCAAAATCTCCCTTGAAAGTATTAAAAGCAGACTAGATCATTCAGAAAATGGAATCTCTAATGTAGAAGAGAAAATGGCTGGCCTAGAAAGGTCCACCATAAAGACTGAGAAAATGGCCCAAAACTTTGAGAATAATATGCAAGAAGTACTAGATACAATTAAACGTTCAGGGGCGGCAGGCGGGGGCTCCACTCCGCGTGCCGGCGTGCGGGGGTGGAGAGGCGGGTGCGGGGGCTCCACTCCACATGCTGGGGTGCGGGGTCAGGGCGCGGGGGCTCCGCTCCACGTGCCCTGTCTGGAGGTCCGGCCCGACGGTCTCTGCCCCGCGTGCCGTGGCCGGGGCTCTGTCCTGTGTGCTGTGGCCGGGGTCTGCCCCGTGTGCTGCGGCTGGGGTCTGCCCCGTGTGCCGTGGCCGGGGCTCTGACCCCGCGTGGCGTGGCCGGGGTCTGCCCCACGTGCCGTGGCCGGGGTCTGCCACGCATGCCTTGGCTGGGGTCTGTCCTGCGTGCCGTGGCCGGGTCTCTGCCCCGTGTGCCGTGGCCGGGGCTCTGTCCCGTGTGCCGTGGCCAGGACTCTGCCCTACGTGCCGTGGCCGGGGTCTGCCCCGCGTGCCGTGGCCGGGGCTCTGCCCCGCGTGCCGTGGCCGGGGTCTGCCCCGCGTGCCGTGGCCGGGGTCTGCCCCGCGTGCCATGGCCGGGGCTCTGCTCCGCATGCCCTATCCGGAGGTCCGGCCCAACCGGGGCTCTACCCCGCGTGCCGTGGCCGGGGCCCTGCCCCGCGTGCCGTGGCCGGGGCCTGCCCCGCGTGCCGTGGCCGGGGCCCTGCCCCGCGTGCCGTGGCCGGGGCTCTGCCCCCGCGAGCCGTGGCCGGGGCCCTGCCCCGCGTGCCGTGGCCGGGGTCTGCCCCGCGTGCCGTAGCCGGGGCCCTGCCCCGCGTGCCGTGGCCTGGGTCTGCCCCGCGTGCCGTGGCCGGGGCTCTGTCCCGCGTGCCGTGGCCAGGGCTCTGCCCCCGCGTGCCGTGGCTGGGGTCTGCCCCGCGGGCCGTGGCTGGGATCTGCCCCGCGTGCCGCAACCGCTGATGGCCGTCTCTGCTTTCCTGAGCCGCGTTCCTGAAACTGTGTTCCATGGAGATTCACCTACATTTGCGGGGCTGCACGAGACCCACCCTTGGTCCAGCCCTGAGTGCAGTCTACGTTTCCTATTGTTGGGAACTTTATGATCTGATAATTGGAAAAAAAATATCATGTTTATCATAAAAGATAATTAGAATAATAATAATAATGGTTGGGGAAACATAGGAAAGATATTGAATGTTGAAGCGGGGAGATTAATGTCTCTGTACTGACTGACATGCATGGCATTCCCTCTTGAAAAAGCAATGTAATACACTGTAAAGTTATATGTAATTCAATGTAATAAAAAAATAGATAATAAAAAATAAATAAACAAATAAATAAAAAAAAAGTAATACATTCTTCAAAAGAGAGAGCCAGATAATGGTCTTAAAGTTCTACAAACATTGGATCGCTATAGGAAATAGGATGAAAAAAAATATTGGTTCAGTTTTCATCTGACATGTTGGCAGTTGGATTTCTTTAATCTTCCATTAAGTTTTTTTTTTTTCTTTTTTTGGAGAGGTTTTCGCTATAGGGCATGTGCGTCTGCCAGAAAGACAGAGAGAGACAGAGAGACAGAAAGCGAGAAATCACTCCCCAGGAGGGATGGCCACGCCACAATCCCTTCTCCTCCATTCTCCTCTTGGGATCTTGGGCACGTATGCACACGCGCCTGGTGTGAGTTTAAGCCACCAGGTCCAGGACTCGAACTGTGGTCGACTACATGGGAGTCCAGCGACATAGCCATTACACCAACTGTTGGTCCCTCCATTATGTTTTTCAATGAATATTTTAATTATGGAGAATCTAAAGTATCTATAAGGTCATGCTGCTCAAAAAGTTTCTAAAAGAGACCCAGCCACAGTGGCACAAGTGTAGGGCACCAGTGCTCAGTTGTTGTGTGTGAGTCTGGTTCAGTTCCCAGACCACCCTCAGCAGTCTGGGCACTAGCATGCACCTGGAATCCTAGCTAGCCAGGAGCTGGAACAAGAAAATCAAGACATGGAGAGACTCCGTTAAAGATACCACCCTGCACACCCTGTCTCATTAAGGAAAAAAAATATCCAAAGGTGTTTGGTTCTGACTCTTGTGCAGTGTCTGGATCTCTTTGCTCCATAATTCTGTGAAAGGGAAGGAAGGGTAATAGCCTTCCCTGTCAGGCTACTTTCAACAAGTGGTTTGAATGAGAGCCCAAGAATCTAGAATCCAATGTGACATGGTTTATCTTTCAATCCCTTCCCAGTTTTTCTGACCCTATTAGAATTTCAATGTATGTGCGCTTTTCAAAGAAGCCAGTAGACGTGGGAACGGTCGTTGGTTGTACTGAACCTCTGACAGTAAACAGTTTTGAAAGAAAACTACAGTTCTGAAATATCACAAAAAGTGCCCCTCAGAAAAGAATGATGAGAATTAGCTTATAATTTGTGCTTCTGAAGTGAGGTATAAAGCCAGTTAGTTTGTTCCAAAGCATTGGTGCAATGCAAGAAATGTGTAATATACCTTTTTCTGAGTCTCGGAGCTTTTTTTACCTGTCTCCTTCCTTCTCCCACTAAACCTCTACAAAGAGAACCCTACAGGCATTTTGTATTTACATCACCACCCCCAACCTGCCTGCCCCCCTCAACCTCCCTCACCCCCACACTTAGCATTTAGTGGAGGGCTTCTTGGTCTGAGTCGCTCAGGCTGTTTATTTGCCAAATCCAGTGCAGATGCTATTCATTCCTTATCTTGCTTCTGTATCTCTGTCCTATTCACACTCTCAACCTTCTGAAATTCCCCTTTGGCTTCCTCCTATTCTCTCCTGGCCACTTTGTACCACTGTTCCTCAGTATCCTTCTGGAGCTATTCTTGACCCTTCATTCCTCTCCTTTGTTTGTGATCCTAGTCTTCCATCCCTACATTTTAAAAAAATGCACAAAGGCCTTCACGAATTCCATCCACAGAGAGCCAAGTGCTGAAGGAGAGCAGCAGGGAACTTCTCCATGGGTGTTCCCCTGCTACACAGGTAGGCTTTGGGATTCTTTTCCTGTCCCACGACCCCCGCCACTGCATTCACAATTCCATCTGCGGGTGCAGCAGAAACAGAGAGCCAGCTACTTTCAGATTGCACCGTTTACTAGCCTGCACGTTGTGCACAGCCCAGCACGCAGCTTCAGCTTCTTTCATAGTTACGTATTTCCACCCAGGCCCAAGTACATCTCATCCTGAAAGGTCGTTACAGGATCCAAACACCTGTATCTAAAAACACACCTGGGGGATGTTTAGAACAGAATTATTCTAAATGGGAAGAAGCATGTACTCCATAAGATGACTGAAAACCAGTGCAAACCGGCAATGAAAGAGGCAACATTACAACAGACATAATAGAAATACAAAAGATCATGAGAGAATACTACATGTGACTATATACCAAAAACAAGAAAACCTACATGAGATGGACAAATTTCTGGGCACATATAATCCACCAAGATTGAGCCTGGAAGACATAGAAAGCCTGATTGGACAAATAAAAAGCAGTGAGATCAAATCAGTAATAAATAGTCTCCCAACAAAGAAAAGCCCAGGTCCTGACAGCCTCACTTCTGAATTCTACAAAACATTTTTAAAAGAGCTAATTCCTTTAACTATTTCTAAAGACCCAAAAGGCAGGAACCCTCCCAACTTCATTCTATGAAGCCTCCAAAACCCTCATTCCAAAAACATAGGAGGCTATAACCAAAAAACAAACAAACAAACAAAAAACACAGACTAACCAAAAAACAAACAAACAAACAAAAAACACAGACAATTATCCCTAATGAATACAGATGCAAACTTCTCAACAAGATACAGGCAAATTGTATCCAATAACACATTGATTATACACCAGGACCAGGTAGGCTATATTCCAGGGATGCAAAATCAAGATCCTCAAAACCATAAATGTAATGCATCACTTTAACAGAAGGAAAGATAAAAACCAGGGACCAGCAGATGGTGTAATGGTTATGTCACTGGACTCCCACGTAGTTGACCGTGGTTTGAGTCTCAGACCCGTGGCTTAAAACTCACACCAGGCATGTGTGTGTGCATGCCCAGATCCCAAGATGAGAATGGAGGAGAATGGATTGCGGCATGACCATCCCCCTTGGGAGGTAATTTCTCACTTTCTGTCTCTGTCACTCTGGTTAGCTCATGCTCCCTAAAGCAAAAATCTCTCTAAATTAATTAATAATAATAATAATAATAATAATAATAATAATAAAGATAAAAACCATATATCATCTGATGCAGAAAAAGCATTTGATAAAATACAACATTCCTTCATGGTTAAGACGCTCAGCATAGAAGGGACATTTCTCAACATTATAAAAGCTATCTATGAAAAACCCATAGCTAACATCATACTCAATGTGGAAGAGCTAAAAGTTGAGTAAGATAAGACTGCCCTCTCTCTTCACTCCTTTGCAATACAGTACTGGAAATCTTAGCAAATGCATCACGTTAGAATAAAATAAAGGGTACACAAATAGGAAAGAAGATGTGAAACTATATTTGCAGATAAAATGGTTATATACATAGAAAACCCAAAATAATAATAATAATAATAATAATAATAATAATAATAATAATAAAACTCCTGGAAGTGATAAATGAATACAGTAAAATGGCAAGATGTAAAATCAGCATATAAAATATATAACATTTCTATCTACCGTCAATGAAGAGACTGAGGTAGAATTGAGGAAAGCAATCCCATTTATTTTATTTTAAAATTTTTATTATCTTTCTAAGAGATGTTTTTGCTGTTGGGCATGTGCGCTCGCTGGAAAAACAGAGACAGAGAGACAAAAAGCAAGAAGTCAATCCACCAGGGGGATGGCCAAACTTGCAAACCCTTCTCCTCCATTCTCCTCTCAGGATCTTGGGCATGCATAAACACCCAGTGTGAGTTTAACCTGCCAGGTCTGGTACTCGAACCATGGTCAACTTTGTGGGAGACTAGCAATATAACCATTATACCATCTGCTGGTCCATAAGTAGTCCCATGCTGAACTCCCTGTGACAGGACTAGCATCTCTCTCCAAGCAGCAATATAAACACAGGTGATAGTTCCTGATGTTCTGTCGTGACCCCATTGTGACCCAGATTCTTCTCACTCTGTGCTCTGCATTTCCTGTTCCATGAGCTGGAATGGTCCGGAAAAGGGAGGTCTTTTTCACCTTAAATATTCACATTCTTTATTTAGAACTCACTTACAGTATGGATGAAGATTCCTTCAGCATTGCTGTCCTTCATCAGCCCCCATTCCACAGGTAAGGGTCTCGTATCTCTGCTCTTCTGACGCCTGTCAAAACTTACCTTTGTTTTAAAAAGGATTTACTTGTTATTCTTTCTCATTAGCCTAAGCAACTACAGAACTACAATTCCTACTAGCTCATTCTTGTGCGGATTTGCAGAGTGCATAAAAGGTGTGCCACGAATTAATACATTCCCTGGAGGACCATTTGTCCAGTTCCTGGGTGCACTCAGGGAGCTCTGTGGAATTAATACTCCCTGGAGGACCATTTGTCCAGTTCCTGGGTGCACTTAGGGAGCTCTGTGGAATTAATACTCCCTGGAGGACCATTTGTCCAGTTCCTGGGTGAACTCAGGGAGCTCTGTGGCATAGCAAGGAAGAAATCTGGAGCCAGGCTCGGAGTCTGGCTGTGAAGCACCTCAGTCCCTCCGTGCTTGTTTTCATATCCATAAATGAGGTTAGATGTTGGTGTCCAGCCCCGAAACCTCTGTGTCCTTGGCAATGCTGTGAGTGCTCTCCAAAGCCGGCCCTGGGATTCGCTCCCACTCATACCCCAGCCCTACCCCACCTGGTCCCGTGGCAGCAACCCAAACTTGGTTACAGAGCTCATACCATAGCTCCAATTATTTTTCATTATTGTTTAATTTTGTTGAATAGAAAAGGGATTTGTTGTTTAAGATGATATGCTCCTATATGATCAACATGGGCTTCAGGTGGTAGGTAACTTAGGTCTTAGCCTCAAAGCAGATCCACATTGTGCTGTTCATTTGTTTTTTTAATTGCCAAAGGCCTATGTGCTCTCCAGAGACAAAGCACCCCCCATACAGGGCCTTGTCATGTCAGACTTTTCCCTCAATTCCTCCATCCCATAAGGATTTGGGGCATACATGCCACCTGCACACCCAGCATGTCTTTTCAAGCTTACTGGGCCACGATTTGAACCAGTCAGTCATGTGTGATTTGGCTCCCTACACACACCATTTAACAGCTGTCCTATGGGGCTGGCCCCACATACAGTTGTAATTTTAAATACACTCATCCCTTGGTGTCCATGGGGAAATGTTTCCAAAACCAAAATCTAAGGATGTTGGTCTTACATCAAATGTTCTCATGGGGCCAGAAGTTGTTGTGGTGGTTAAAGTGCTGGATTCCCACGTGGTTGACAGCAGTTCAAGCCCCAGACCTGGCAGCTTGAAAATCACATCTGGCATGTAGGTGTATGTGCCCACAATCCTGAGAGGAGAATGGAGAAGGGATCATGGCATGTTCGTCCCTTGCAGGGGAGGACAGGGGCTTTCACTCTCTTTGTCTCTCTGTGTCTCTTTCCAGCAGCACATATGCCCTCTGGCAAAAAAAAGTCCTTGTATTTGCAGATAGCCTACACACAGCCTATATTCGTTAATCATCTCTCATCTCTAGACCATTTGTAATATCTAATACAATGCAAATGCTTTGCCAATAGTTGCTATGCTCTATTGTTTAGAGAATAATGACAGGGGAAAAATCTCAGTGCGTGCTCGGTACAGATGCCACAACAGAGGCCTGCCTCCATGGGACTCACCAGCAACAAGGGTCATTTCTCCCCTGCAGCTGGTTCAATTCACACATGTAGAACTTTCTGTTCTAGCAGGGCTGGCCCTACATAAAACTGTTCAGAAAGAAGTAAAGTCTGTAGAGGCGAAGTCCTTCAGGCCACCGTGCTCAAAAAATATTTGTGATCACTTTTATGTGTTTTAAATTCAGACAAGAGGACAGTATGTAAAACTGATTTTATTGTAAAACACTACATATAAAATTAATTTAACTGACAGATCTAAATTGGGAAAGACTCTAAAGAGGTCACATAAAACGAAAACTGGCAACCACTTCTTAGACCTGTCTCATCTACCATGGAAGATTTTGGCCATGGCCATCATTTGCTATGGCTGGAAAACATTTTTGATAATTGACATTAACAGTAAGAAATAGAAAGTGGAAAGGTAAGAAATACTTTAACAATGAATCCGTACTAATGTGCTGGTGCTTAGACAGAAAGTAGTTAGCAGAGCCAATCAGGAGCACACAATGTACACCCAGTTACCAAGTTAATTTACTCTGCAGGAAGACTTCGGGCAGGAGAGGAGGGTGTGGACTCCTGGATACCCCACCAGGAGCTGTTGATGAGTCAGATTCAAGGACTTGGCTGAAGTCTGTCCCTTCCTTGCCATCTGCTCTTCACCCTCACAGTTGTAGCCCTTACTTGAGAACCTTAGCTTGCTTCTCAGCAGGTCCCTTGTCCTTGTTGCCTCTGGTCTCCATGCCTCCTCTGCACTCTTTTTCTTAAAGAGGTTTTTGATATAGGGTACATGCACTTGCCAGAAAAGACAGAGAAAGACAGAGAGATAGAAAGCAAGAAATCACCCCCGGGGGGATGGCCACATCGCAATCCCTTCTCATCCATTCTCCTCTCAGGATCTTGGGCACACACGCACATGCACCCAGCGTGAGTTTAAGCCACCGGGTCTTGGACTCAAACCGCAGTCGACCACATGGGAGTCCAGCGACATAGCCATTACGCCAACTGCTGGTCCCTCCTCTAACTTTTTACAGTTAGTTTTAGCACCCATTGTTGCTAAATCTTTCCAAGTCAGTTATTATGTTGTTGATTGCTAAATGGTAATTATCTTATTTTCATCACTCTTTCCATGGTCATGAGTTAGATTCTGTGATAAGGAGACCAGCTTTCCATTCTCCCCTATGTATTTAATTGTGAACTTCATTGTATTATTTTATTCAGTGAATTATAATTCACTACTATTTGATTTGTTTTGATGATCAAATTGCTCAAAGCCTGTCCTGGGGAAGCTCCTTTGAGCTTGTGTCCTTTTGATCTGTCCCTGACATCCTTTGAGCACCTCATTACTTGCTTCGCCACAAAGTTTTCCAGGCTCCTTTCTTACGTTCCCAACCACAATCCTACAGTCACCATTCTCCACGCATGGTGTTCAGAAATAAAAATCTGGGGACCAGCAGTTAGCGTAATGGCTATGTTGCTGGACTCCCATGTAGTCGATCGCAGTTCGCGACCCGGATCCGGTGACTTAAAACTCACGCTGGGCGCATGTGCGTGCGTGCCCAAGATCCCGAAAGGAGAATGGAGAAGGGATTGTGGTGTGGCCATCCCTCCTGGGGGGGTGATTTCTCACTTTCTGTCTCTCTGTCTCTCTCTGTCTGTCTGGCGAGTGCATGCACCCTATAGCAAAAACCTCTTAAAAAAATAATAAATAAATAATAAATAAATAAAAATTTTTTAAAAAAGAAAAGAAATAAAAATCTGAGGGACCAGCAGATGGTGTGATGGTTACGTCACTGGACTCCCACGTAGTCAACTACAGTTTGAGTCCCAGACCTGGAGAATTAAAACTCACTCAGGGCATGTGTGCACGCTTGCCTAAAATCCCAAGAAGAGAATGGAGAAGGGATTGTGGTGTGGCCGTCCCCCCGTGGGGTGATTTCTCACTTTCTGTCTCTCTCTCTGTCTCTGTCTTTCCAGCGACCACATGCACCATATAGCAAAAATTTCTCTCTAAAAAAAGAAAGAATAATCTGAGACTTGGTATGTCCATTGCTACCAAGGTGCCATTGTTTCTAGATCTCTCAGCAGACAGAAATTGGAAATAGCTTTACGATACACAAACGTGCGTGCATACATGCACGCACACACGTGTGCCCATTTATATCTATTTCCATGTCTAGCTCTATTTTAAAAACATGATTTTATCCTAACTCTTGGTCTAACCCCACAGGGGTCCTTCTACAATTGGGAGGCACTTAAAGTACTCACACATCAGAGATGGGAGGCCAAAATGGCAGCAGCGTGAACTGCAGAGCATTTTACAGGACGGGCTGTGTGGGCCTTCAGACAGGAGCGTGCAGTGCGGTACAATGGCAGTCCCTCATGCTACAACCCCAGGCACTGCACAGCAGTCGTGCTCACAGACACTGGTTCGTCTTCTCAAATGGCAGCCATCACAGCCTTCTTGTCAGCAGTGGGCTTCCACTAAGCCTAAACTGACTTTTTTTTAAAAATTTTATTTTGGAGAGGCTTTTGCTATAGGGCGCGTGCGCTCCCCAGACAGCCAGAGAGAGACATAGAGACAGAAAGTGAGAAATCACCCCCTGGGGGGATGGCTACGCTGCAATCCCTTCTCCTCCATTCTCCTCTCAGGATCTTGGGCATGCATACACATGTGCCCGGCGTGAGTTTTAAGCCACTGGGTCCAGGACTTGAACCGCGGTCTACTACATGGGAGTCCAGTGACATAGCCACTATGCTAACTGCTGGTCCCTAGCCTAAACTGATTTTTACCCACTGTTTAACTGACAGCTCGATGAAGACTTAAGCCATGGTAAACTTGCATTTTACCATTCAGAGACACCTTTCCTGTTTATTTTTTTGGCCCCAGTTTTCAGTCCTATCGCTAATAATCCTAGGGATGAGTCTGGAGTTGAATGTTACATCCCAGAATTTAACTGGGAAAATTGAACCACAACAGGAGATAGATTAAGTCCATGAGACTGAACTGGTGAAATAGCATTTGATGGCTTTTGACTAAAACATTGCTGAGTTTCTTCTAGGCTTTGTTTTCCAATTTTAAGGATTTTTGTCCCGTCTTGAGCTGTTGATAGGTTCATGTACCTACTATTTGAATAGAATCCTAACCTGTCTCCTGGCTTTAAGTTTTAAGCAAAGTTCCTTAGCATTTCTTTGATTTATTAAAGTTAAAACTACTTTTCTTAAAATTTCTGGTGGAACTTGCTATTGAAAGTAGTTAGATTATTTAAGAAATTCTGTGATCAATAAAATATGAGGGAAAAAAGAATGGAAGACAACTGTAGGTGGGAAAGGGCAGAGGGCAAGAAATAGGCATTAAAAAATATATATGTGTGTGTGTGTGTGTGTGTGTGTGTATGTGTAACTAGAAATGGAAAATTATTGACAATAACATGCATGATTAAGCCACTATACAGTATATTCTGGATGGGAAATCACATTTTGTATGATGTTATGATGCTTAGGGAATAAATGTAAATTAATTTTAAAAATATTTTCAGAAATAAATAAATAAACTTTTCAAAAAGAAAAAAAATAGAAAAGGAAAAAGAAACAACTGAATCTGAGTGATTCATGAAGAATGGTCACTTCAGCTCACGACTCTGGAGGCTGTGAAGTCCATTCTTTGCCAGGACACAAACTGGAAGTAGA
The DNA here is from genome assembly GCA_026018925.1 of Tupaia tana. Lineage (NCBI taxonomy): Eukaryota > Metazoa > Chordata > Mammalia > Scandentia > Tupaiidae > Tupaia > Tupaia tana. The sequence continues at coordinate 12,463 of JAKSZU010000709.1, forward strand.
ATACAAGAAGTCTTGGGAACCAGCAGTTAGTGTAATGGCTATGTCGCTGGACTCCCATGTAGTCGACTGCGGTTCGCGTCCCGGACACGGTGGCTTAAAACTCACGCCAGGCGCGTGTGCGTGCATGCCCAAGATCCCGAGAGTAGATTGGAGGAGAAGGGATTGTGGCGTGACCATGCCCCCTGGGAGGTGATTTCTCGCTTTCTGTCTCTATGTCTCTCTCTGTCTGTCTGGCGAGTGCACGCGCCCTATAGCAAAAAAAAAAAAAAAAAAAAAAAAAAAAAAAAAAAAAAAAAAAAAAAAAAAAAAAAAAAAAAAAAAAAAAACTTTCCAAGAAGAAATCTTGGGACCAGCAGTTAGCGTAATAGCTATGTCACTGGGCTCCCATGTAGTGACCACGGTTTGAGTCCTGGACCCAGTGGCTTAAACTCAAGCTGGGTGCGTGTGCATGCGTGCCCAAGACCCCGAGAGGAGAATGGAGGAGAAGGGATTGCGGCATGGCCATCCCCCTGGGGGGTGATTTCTCACTTTCTGTCTCTCTGTCTCTCTCTGTGTTTCTGGTGAGCACATGCACCCTATAGCAAAAAAAAAAAAAACTCTCCGAAAACAAGAAGTGTACGTGTTACATGTAGCAACACATATTGTGCAAATCGTGAGAACAGTAACAGGATACATTATTTTTTCTCTAAAAAATTTTGCCTTCAAGCAGTACTTGTATTGGTTTTAGACTGTGGACTAAAACAGAGCTGCAAAGTTTATGCTAAATTCAGAATATGTCAATAAGGGATCCTGAAAGTAGTCACAAGGTGATTTACTAATGATCACAAGACAGGGCTATTTGGTCCTTCAGTTCAGCACTCACTGAACTCACAGTTTGGCCACATAACAACAATAATATATATATATATATATATATATATATATATATATATATATATATATACACACACACACACAGAATGCTCCAGTGTACTGTCTTACATATGTGTGTATTTATGTTTATGTGTATATGTGCTCGTGCATAAAAACAGTTCAGAAAATATCAGCACGGACCAGGGCAGTGTGAAACAGGGTACTGTGATCAAGATGTCTATCTATGAAAGGGCAAGAAGCATGTGCTGTAGTGGTCAGGGTGCTGGACTCCCATGTGGTCAACTACATGTCTCAAACTCAGCTGCTTGAAATTCACACTGGGCATGTGTGTGTTTGCACAAAAATCTCCAAAGGAGAATGGAGAAGAGACTGTGGTGTGGCCATTCCCTTGAGGGGGATGTCTTGCTTTCTGTCTCTCTGTCTCTCCAACAAATGCACATGTCCTAAAGCAAAAATCTAAGAAGAAAGAGAAAGAGAGAGAGAGAGAGAGAAAGAAAGAGAGACGGAGAAAGAAAGGACAAGAAGCTGAAAGAGAAAAATTGAATAAAAAGGGAAAGTGGCTGAAGTTTGGGTATGGCATGGGTGTGCTAGTGTCTAACAAAATATTTTCCTTTACTTGTCATGTTTTAACCATTGTTCTTGGTAACGTCTTAAATAATAACATGTAAACAAATTGATGTAACTGAAAACATGCAAAAGGATGTATAAAAACCAAAAAATTATTGTGGAAGTAGACTAGCTACCCCAATTAATTGTACAGGCAACAACACAAGAATTTGCAATTGTTCTAGCATTAAGATTGGGAGGAGACAGTTCCATCCACCTTCAAAACAATTTTTGGGGCCAGAAGGGGGCACAGTGGTGATGGCACTGGATCCCACAGGGCCGACTGAATGGCTCGAATCTAAGAACTGATGGCTTGAAAACCGCTCCTGGTGCATGCATGTACACGCCCAAAACCCAGGAGGATGATGGAGGAGAAGGGATTGTGGTCTGGCCATCCTCACTGAAGGGTGAGTTTTCTTGCTTTTCCTCTCTCTGTCTCTCACTGGTGACTGCGTGCACCTTATGGCGAAATAAATAAACCCACAATTTTTTCCTTTTGTTTTGATGACTACACACAGTATATGTTGTGTTAATCATGCGATAGGTATCAGAAGAATGTTTTCTCCTTTAACACTTTTTTTAAAAACTTTTTTGGTTTTCACCATGGGGTATGTGTGCTTGCTGGTAAGAGAGACAAGGAGAGGGAAAGTGAGAAATCATCCCCCACCACCCCAAGGGGATGACCACACCACAATCCCTTCTCCTCCATTCTCCTCCTGAGATTTCAAGCATGCATGCACACATGCCTGGCATGATTTCAAACTGCCTGTTCTGGGATTAGAACTGTGGTCGACCATGTGGGAGCCCAGCACCTTGACCACCCTGTCAGCTGGTAGGCCCTCAGACTTGTCTTTTTTCTTTTCTTTTTAAATGAGAGACTACTAGCCCATTGTTATGCTCCTAAACAGAAACAGCAGAAATTGAGTGATTCATAAAGAATACAGGTTTAGGGACCAGCAGTTAGCATAATGGCTATGTCACTGGACTCCCATGTAGTCGACCGCAGTTCGAGTCCCAGACCCGGTGGCTTGAGACTCACGCCAGGCACGTGTGCATGCGTGCCCAAGATCCCAAGAGGAGAATGGAGAAGGGATTGCAGCGTGGCCAGGGGTGATTTCTCGCTTTCTGTCTCCCTGTCTCTGTCTGTCTGGTGAGCGCATGTGCCATATATCAAAAACCTCTCCAAAAAAGAAAGAAAGAATACACGTTTATTTGTCTCATGATTCTGGTGGCTGAAAAGTCCATGCGCATGAAGCTGGCGTCCTGCCAGCAGGTGCTACATCACACCATGGCCTAGAGAAACAGGCAGGTTGGCGGGCCAGCAGCCACATGCACAGAAAGACAGAGAGAGAGAGTGCCGGGGTCTAGCCTCGGCGAGGGTGGGTTGACTCGATGGAGGCGGTGCAGGTGAACAGAAGACAAAGGTCTCGTTGCCTTTTCATGCACGTCCTATGCCAGACACTCCCAGAGCTCGCTCTCTGAGGAGTGACAACTGCTAGGAATCATCGTGCCTTTTTATTAAAAATGTGATACATGCAAGTAAATGGGTGAGGGGCAGTAAAAAATTTACTCTAAGGAACAGGGTATACAAAGCATGGAAGCAATAATTATAAAACATGCTGTTTGTCTTGTAAGGTTAGTTAAAAATCAATCACAGTTTTTAGGATGAGGAAGTCCATTTGTCTGTTGTATCTTCTTCTTAGATCTTGATTACTGGGAAGGATCTTTTGAAGAGGGGGCTTGTAGGATGTTTGATAGTTTCAGTCCTGGGCCAGTTTGATAACTTTGCTGAATACAAAGACCTAGATAGAAATCTTGTCTTGTTAAATAAAGACACAGTTAATATATGGACTATCCATACATTACAACAATAGAAGGTGAGTCTATGATCTTATATGGGAAAGGAAGATGATCTTGTAGCTCAGGAGACAACACAGGATGTTTTATTAGCAGTTTTTCTTTTTTTTTTTTTTTTTTTTTTTCCACGTATTTATTTTTACATTTTCCACAAACATTTACTTTACATATCAAAAAATTTTTTGCTCATACTCCATAGTTCTTGACAGTTAATAAACAACTTTCAAAATTTCAGAATACTGAATTTTAAAGATAATGTTCAAAATATTTCTTATAATTTTGTATAATTTTGTTTGTGACTCTGTAACAGAGACAGTATGGTTTTAAATAGCTTTGAGAAAATATTCCATGTCAACTACTCAAATTGTTGAAAAGCAAATGCCCAGCACACTAGTCACACATAAAACTTCTCAATTCAGCCTTGCCCACCAAGTTTTCTGTGATATACCATCTGCTAGCAAAGATCAGTCTCTTTTTCTTCCTTCAAAATCTTTCTCAAGATAATCCTCTGGAGTGGTTGCTCCTTTGCAATCTCTACTGATTACCATGCTGGGCTGGAAAAGTCCAGGTTATTTTATGTTATAAATTCTTCCATATGTCTTCTCTAATCCTCTCTGCCAGGCAGAGCTATTTATGGTGCCAGGCCATCTTTCTAAGAGCTTCTGTTGGCTTACTTGAGATCCACCTTAGTTCTATAATTTTCTGATTAATCTTCAGGTATGACGTTCTAGTCAACACCCTGTCCAATAATGAGTATTTCCAATTTCTGATTCAATGCAACAAGCATTATTGAACTTATGCAAATAACCTTCTGCCACAAAATAAGGGTACCCCCAAATATTTCCAATTCAAGAGGGGAAGGAAGGAAGGAAGAAAAGTTTGTTTCCATTTAAAGAAATAAACAAGAAAAATATTTTAACAAATTACTGAACCTATCAACAACTCAAAAGAAAGTAAAATGTTTAAACTGGGAAAGCAAAGCATAGTGAAAAAAAGAAATCAGTAATGTTTTACTCAAAAGTCATAAAATTCTATTTCATGATTTCAGTCTTATGTTCAAACTCTCTTCTGTTGAATATGTAGTGTTACTGTGGTCCAATATTTCTGTTTAAATCCTGGAAGTCAATATTCAAGTTTATTATTGATATTTCTTGTCCCTAGCATTAAACTGGTCATTTTCTTGGTTGCGCTTTGTTCTCTTATTTCTGTATGCCTTTAGTTTTCCTGGTAGAGCACTCCTTTCAGAACTTCTTGAAGAGTGGGTCTGCTATTGGCAAATCCTTTCAGGTCTTATTTATCTGAGAATATTTTTATCTTTTCTTTCTATGTGAAGGATAATCTTGCCGGGTATAGTATTTTTGGTTGAAACTGTTTTTCACTTAACACTTTGAATATATTTTCCCATTCTTTCCTTGTTCGCATTGTTTCTGATGAGAGGTCTGAGGTTAACCTGATTGGATAACCTTTATAAGTAACCTGATGTTTCTCTCTTGCCAATTTTAGTATCTCGTCTTTGTCTGTTGAAAATGTTAATGCCTCTTACAGAGCAGCTTTTCCCCTTTAAACATTTTTTTTAAAAAAGGAAGGGGGACATTGACTGATTATATTAAACTTTTACAGGACATTGAAAAAAATTATTTTACTTTATTAACTACATATTCATAAGAGGCTGATATGTACTAAAAGCTAAATTGCTAAGAATTTAAATATTTTGGTAAATATGTAAAGTTGTACATACAAAGTTACAACCTTAATGGCCTTTCCTGAGGCATCTAATTCCCCAGTCTATTAAAATAATAATAATAATAAAATAATAAATAGTAATAATAAATAAAACTAATTGTACTAATGTAATGCCATTAGTCATGAATTAGATAATTATCTTTAAATATTATATATAACAAAAACAACTAATTGTATGTCTGTATACTTTGTTCTCACTATTTTCAGGTTTGTCATTTGCAGTTTCAAGATTCTTTACCATGGAACAGACTCTAACAAGTATATAGGCTGTTGGAGTCCCTAATTTTCTTTTCAAAAAAACTTCTGAAAACCCACCTATCTGCTTTACATTAAATAATTATGCCTCTAATTGTTTGCCTCCTTTTACACAAGTATGAATAGCCTCCAAACTCCTTCCAAAACATGTTAATGCTATTTTTAAATGTATTAAATTTAAAAAGTTTCAACATACTAATCTTTTAAAGTTCGTTTTTGCCATCCACAGTTCCCACCTGTAGCTTCCCTTTAAAATTTTCTGTGAGTCTTCAGAGCCTCCCCTCAACACTGTTTAGTCCTTGCCTCTCTGTTAGTTTAGTTATTATGAATATTTCGAAATCTTTATCTGACATGTCCACAAGTTCCATTGAACTGTCTGTGGATGGTGAGGGGTTGTTCTTTTCTCTTGAGAGAAAGATATTTTCCTTGTTTCTCATATTTCTTGTGCCTCTGCAGTGGTTTCTGGTCATTTGATGGATTATAAGTTTCTTCCTATTTCCTTGGAGTTAAATTTGAGCATTCAGAGCCATGTAGATGACCCGCAATCTCTCTGCAGTTCCATTTTCCTGACACTCACTAAGCAACCTGCACTTTTGTCGTTGTAACTGGATATTACAAAGGCCTCTCGGTTTCTAGAGAACAGGTGCACCTGGACTCAGCTGTGGAGTTTCAGCTGAGAGTTCAGAGGTATGGGGGAGATGAGCCACACTCTCTGCAGCTCTGTCCTTCTCCCTGCTGCTCACTCTGCAGTCTCTCTTGTCTCTGATTTTTAGTCATTTGGTGGTGTATATATGTTTGGCTAATTTGCTGGAGAAGATAACTGTAACTGTAAACTCCTGTGCTTCCCTTTAGTGAGGTACTTCTGTGCCAATTTCTCTCCTCTACTGTGTTTTGCAATGTGGTATCCATGGAAAGAGATTTGAGTTCAGATTTATGAAGAGGAATTTCTCCCTTTGTGCAGCTCAAAGCCTAGCAAAATCCAGAGGTTTGGATACTATGCACATAAACCTGTCTGTATACTCACTGGGTAGAAGCTGAGAAGCAAAATAAGAAAGTAAGATAGGAGAAGAGAATACAAACAGAAAAATTAAAAGAAAAGAAAAACAAAATACAATAGACAGGAAATGTTTTAGAAAAAGAGCAAAGCACCTCAAATGTGCTGACTTCCTTCAATGCCCCTGTCCTATGTCATAATTATCTTTTTTTTTTTTTTTTTTTTTGGAGAGGTTTTAGGGTGCATGCGCTTGCCAGACAGACAGACAGAGACAAGGAGACAGAAAACGAGAAATCACCCCCCGGGGGGATGGCCACACCGCAATCCCTTCTCCTCCATTCTCCTCTTGGGATCTTGGGCACGCACGCACACGCACCCAGCATGAGTTTAAGCCACCGGGTCCAGGACTTGAACCATGGTCGACTACGTGGGAGTCCAGTGACATAGCCATTACACTAACTGCTGGTCCCATAATTATCATTTTTAATAGCTTTATAATATTCCATTGGCCTACTTACTATAACTGAACAATTTGTTATTGTTGAGAATTTGGATTCTTTCCAATTTTTACTCTTTAAAGTCATGCTACAATGGGCCTCTTTCACATGTACATGTTTATGACCTTTTGTTTAATTATTAATTAAACAATTATTTCCTCCAGGCTTATTCCCATGAGAGGGATTACTGAACTACAGGGCGTCAACAATTTTATTGTCATTGAAACACGCTACTGTAACACTCTGAAAAAGGCTCTGACCATTTATACCACAACCAGCAAACCATTAATCTACCAGTTTTCCAGAAGTTTCTTGCCTTAGTGATAGAGCAGGGTTATGGTTTGTTTTTCTGCTATAAGCAATATAAAATAGATCCTCAAATGCTGCTCATAATTTTCCATTTTCCTTTTTCTTTTTAAATAATTATTTTATCTTATTTATTTATTTTAATTTGACCAGAGAGAGAGCAGGAAAATGAGAAAGCAAGCCCCAGGTCTGGGACTCAAACTGCGATTGATCATGTGGGATTCCAGTGCCCCAACCCACACGCCACCTGCCTGCCTCTCTTTTATTTTTTAATTTTCCAGAGGGCACCGGCACTCACAAGAGATTGTGGACACAGAGAGGGAAAGTAAGAAAGTACCCTCAGTGGGGGAAGATCACACTGCAGTCTCTTCTCCCCCATTCTCCTCTTGGGATTTTGGCCACACACACACGCCCAGTGTGTTTCTCGAGCCGCTAGGTCTGGGACTTGAACCACACAGTCAGCCATATGGGATCCAGCCACCTAAACCACCACATCAAGGGACTGGCCTCCTATTCTCTTTTGTTCTTTTTCTTATTTTCTTTCTTTCTTTCTTTCTTTCTTTCTTTCTTTCTTTCTTTCTTTCTTTCTTCTTTCTTCTTTCTTCTCTCTCTCTCTCATAAGGAGGCTTTCACAGGAAAAGAAGTCTTGCGCTGCTGGAGAAGAGTATGGCCCCAGCAGGATGCAACTCCAACAAGGGCGCAGAGACTCACAGGGGCACCAAGAGACTCGCCCTGTCCTCTCTGGGCCTCTCCAGCTCAGCCCTCCTCGACGATCTGCGTTACGAAAATTCAGAACCGGTCTGGCGGGACCTACCTTCCGGGGGCAGCAGTTTTTCATAGTCAACAGCATGTAGCTGAGAAACTCTTTGTAGTTAAAAACTACCTGTTGTTTTAGATAAGAGCTCCCGGCTAAGATAATCTTTCTCTGGAGCCCTCAGGTTTGTTTATCCTGTTATCCCAGCCAGGCTTTTTTTTTCCTTTTATAAACCTGTGGGTTTCTGCATTTTGTTTGCTGAGTCTGTCAATTAGTGAGTTCTTTTGTTTTATCTCTGAGTCTCTGTTATGTGGTGAATGTGCTGACTTTGCCTAGCATGAGTTAATCTTGGCCTGTAGTTTCTTTAGCAAGGGGTATTTACTAGCCTTAAACTAATTTAGTCTACATATGCTTCTAATGCTAATTCGGTTTATACTAACTTAACCTATATGTTAATTTTGGCTTAAAAACAGACAGGTGGGGGAGTCTTAAACTTCCTGGTCCTGTGCCAGTCTTAGGGAACCACATTCCTACAAGTTCACTAATTGGCTTTATTGTAACAGTTGGGGGTGATGTTTTACCCTTACAGAGTACCGTAATAACAGTAAAACTCACAGCAGAGAAATTAACTACAGGCCAGTAAAACGACACAAGGAGAGTTAGTAAACCGCTGACTTTATCTTGCCATTTCTTCCACACCCAGGCCATGGGAGACAACCTCTTTACCAACTTGTGTTGTCTGCATGGCCTCGTCGAGAGAGAGAGAGAGAGAGAGAAAGAGAGAGAGAGAGAGAAAACAGACTTCTCTATTTCCGCTGTCCCTCCCACACTCCCAGCTGATTGGATGCTGTGCCCATTGAAGGCAGGTCTCCCTGTTCCAGTCAGCTGACACCTGCCAATCTTGTCTGGCAAGGTGCCTGCCCACACTGAAGGCAGGTCTCAACGCCATACATTAAGGACGAAATTCCAGCACATGAACCCTCGAGGGACAAACTATTACCCAAACCACACCGTTTCAACCCTAGCCTCCAAGGGTCATATCTTTTCCACTTATAACATTTGGGGACCAGGAGTTAGTATAATGGCTATGTCACTGGGCTCCCATGTAGTCGACCTCGGTTCAAGTCCTGAATCCAGTGGCTTAAACTCATGCTGGGTGCATGTGCATGCGTGCCCAAGATCCTGAGAGGAGAATGGAGGAGAAGGGATTGCAGTGTGGCCATCCCCCCGGAGGGTGATTTCTCGCTTTCTGTCTCTCTGTCTCTCTCTGTGTTTCTGGTGAGCAATGCGCCCTATAGCAAAACCCCCCTGGGGATGGCCACACCACATTCCCTTCTCCTTTCTGTCTCTCTGTGATCTCTCACTTTCTGTCTCTCTCTCTCTGTCTTTCTGGCGTACACACGTGCCCTATAGCAAAAACCTCTCTGAAAAAAAAGAAAAAAAATAGTCTCAAGAGTCTTAATTTGTCCTAAAAAATGTATATGGGTTGGCAACCTCTAGAGATAATACTGATGCATGCACAAGGTAAAAATTCCTATTCCACACCAGGAGAAAATAAAAGCAATAACAAGCCCCAAGCGAATCTGAAAACCCACCATCGGATCTTAGAGTGCGAGAACAATCTCCTTTGACTCTGTGCCCCATATCTTCCACTGGGTTGGGCCCAAGACCCCGGGTAGCCCACCCTGGCTTTGCTGGCCTCAGCCGCCTCACAGGGTTGCTCATGTTGGAGCCCAGTGCCTCCAGCCTTCCCAGATGGCAGCCGCTCCCGGCCAGGGGTTTCACTGTTCCAACTCTCCAGGGCAGTCCTGCCTGCCTGTCTCCACTGGATGCAAGCCTGCTGGGACCTCTCTGCTCGGGCCCTGCATTTCCTCCTGGCACTGTCCTAGCGGGAGCCCTTGTTACAGTGCTGCCCCTGTGGTAGGTCTCTGCCTGAGCTCCCAGGCTGTTCATCGCATCCTTTAAACTCTAGGTAGGTGGCGTGGTGGTTATGGCACTGGACTTCCACATGGTCGACAGCAGTTTGAGTCCCAGACCTGGTGGCTTGCAAATCATGCCAGGCACATGTGTGTATACCCAAAATCCTAAGAGAAGCATGCAAGAGAAGGGATTATGGCATGGCTGTCCTTCCTGGGGGGTGATTTCTCACTTTCTCTCTCTCTCTCTCTCTCTCTCTCTCTCTCTCTCTCTCTCTGGTGAGCACACATACTATGTGGGGGGGGGGGTGGAGAGAAGAAAAGAAAGGAAAGGAAAAAGGAAAGGGAACGAACCTAGGTAGAAGCTGCCATGCCCCACAGCTCTTGCCTTCTTCCCGCCCACAGAATGAACACCAGGTAGCCTCGCGTGGGTGCAGATACTGCTGCTGCCACTGCCTCGGCCTGAAGCCTGCACCCCCTGAACTATGGATCAGCTGAACCTGGGGCTGGCAGCCACATCTAGAGCAAGCAGGCCCTGCACTGTGCCGTAGCGAGCTTTGGGGTGTGCAGGGCGGCATGCGTGGCCCTGGCCCTGGCCCTTTCCTGCAAACCGTGCTGCGCTCTAGGACCTCTGGGCCTATGATGGGCGAGCCAGCCCTAAAGATCCGTGATGTGCACTTGCAACTTTCTTCCCATCGATTTCCTTCTTTTCATCTGGCTTTCTACCAGGGCTCTTATTTTTCACAAGCAGTAGGTTGGCACCCTCCTTGTCTTCTAGGTCAAACACGCTTATTTGCTCTTTACGTGGCCAGGCTGTGAGTTTTCCAAGTTTTCCTTTCCTCACACATTTCACCAAATGCAGTGAGAAGCAAGCAAACAGCAAGCAAACATTCTGGGTACTTTGTTGTCTAACACTTTCCATTGCTAGAAACCTTAGACTACTCATTCCTAAGTTTGGCCTCATACAACATCTTAGGGCATAGACATAACTTAGACAAATTCTTTTCTATTTCATGCAAAGGTGGCCTTTCCTCCAGCTTCCAATCATTTGCTCATTTCCATATTGGACACCTCCTCAGTAAGGCTTTTTCTGTCCATATCTCTGTCAGCACTGTGGCCAGAGCACTTATCCAATCTGTCAAGAGCTATTTCCAGGTTATTTCTAAACTGTCCTTCCTCTGAGCCTCCACCAGGATCTAGGCTTCTCCTAGCCTGCTCCTGCAGCCTCTGCTGTGACCTGGTGCAAAGCCAATTCCACACTTTCATATACCCACACAGCAACACAGCCCTGCTCGCCATGCCCGGGTTAGCCCACTGTTATGCTGCTAAACAGAATACCTGACACTAGGCAATTCATGAACAGAAGGTAATTTGGCTCCCAATTCTGGTGACTAGAGAGTCCAAGGTTAGGGGAGGAGGACAGACTTTTTTCTCCCTCTATTAGTCCTTCCCGTGTTCTCAGGTGACTGGATGCTGCCTGCTTACACTCCAGGTGGGTCTTCCTCTTAAAGGTCTCATCACCTCCCAATGCCATTGCTTAGGGACCAAATTTCAATACCTTAACACTTGCAGGGCAAGCCATTATCCAAAGCATAGCAGAGGAAAAGGGAGAGAGACAGAGGTAGGTATTTGGCATGTCCCAATCACCTGCCCTCGCCCCCAGTCAGTGAGGAACACAAGCACATTGCACCCAGCATGCTCAGGTCGGCTGAGTGCCACACCCAGACCTTCCACTCGGCGTCCAGCCTCCAGAGCCGTTTCTTCTTAAACTCTGTACTTCAAGGAACTGGAAGAACTAGCCTTTGATTTTACTCCCCTACCATGCAATTTCAGCTACCAGTGCTACATAGACTAAATAAATGCACTCGAGATTATTGAAATGAATAAAAGCCATGTTCAAGAGAAACTTCCACATATGTTCAAATGGAGATTAATTTGAAATACGTGTACCTGCCCTAGGTTATGATTTCCTTTGTAAGTTAATGATTGTTCATATAAATTTGACCCATTTTCACGTATGTGTGTATTCTCTCTCTCTCTCTCTCTCTCTCTCTCTCTCTCTCTCTCTCTCACACACACACACACACACACACACACACACACACACACACACAAACACACACATCCCCAAGTGAAATGTGGCTTTAAGGAGGAGATTGGAAAATATATGACAACTGTCATTAGTCCTACTTTGATCGTTACTGCAATTACATTAAATAAGAAATGTCTGCTTGTGAATTCCAGGTGACACAGAATTCTCCCCAGACATTTTCCATTCATTTGCTGAACAAATATTTCTGCTCTGCTATGCTGGATATATACTAGCTTTCCATAACAAGCCAGTATATAACAGGAATAATAAAAGTCCTGTGGAAGCTTGGGTCAGCCCCATAGCCCCATAGGTTAAGGGAGTCAGATCCCACATGGCTGACCATGGTTCAGATCCCAGCCCTGATGAAAAACACACCTGGTGCATGTGCATGCATGCCTCAGATCCCAACAGGATGGAGAAATGGAGAAGGGATTGTGGCATGATCACATCCCATTGAGAGATACTTTCTCCTTCTCTCTCTTTTTCTGTCTCTCCACCTCTCCCTGGTGAGCACATGCACTCTCTAGCAATTAAAAAAGTCCTATAGAAGCTCACAGAAGGATAGACTATTGCTAAGACTGATTCATATGATTTAAAGTTGAATTTATTTAAGCACATCAGTGCTGGATCAAGGCAAAGCTCTAACCTTCCCTGTGCCACGCATCCCATGCATGCTTTGGTAGCACCAGTGTCCAGTTACACACACACACACACACACACACACACACGCACAAACCAGTGCAGGAGGATGTGAGAATGACGGAGGGTGATCTGACTGTGACATCTGTCATGCCAGGGTTTATTTGACTCGTAAGGCAGGTGTCTCTTTCCTACCTTACTGCTCCTTATATGTTCCCCCTGAAGCTGTGCTCTCCCTCTAAGTGGAAGAGGACAACTTTCTCTGGCAGAGAAGCACCACTCTTTGGTCAAGTGTTTCTGAGTAGCCTCACTCCCCTGTTAGAATCTCCAAATGAGCTCTCAAGAAATAATGCAAGAAAGCATTACCTGGTTGCAAGAAGAAAACTATAAGATCCACAATTCATTTACAAAAACAGGTTAAGGGACCAGCAGTTAGCATAATGGCTATGTCGCTGGACTCCCACGTAGTTGACTGCAGTTTGCGTACCAGACCCGGTGGCTTAAAATTCACGACGGGCGCGTGTGCGTGCGTGCCCAAGATCCTGAGAGGAGAATAGAGGAGAAGGGATTGTGGCATGACCATCCCCCCTGGGGGGTGATTTCTCACTTTCTGTCTCTGTCTCTCTCTGTCTGTTTGGCAAGCGCACGTGCCGTATAGTGAAAACCTCTCCAAAAAAAGAAAAAAATCACAGACAATGAAGAATTAAAATGTCGATCTTAATATTTTAACACTATAAAAATATGTTTACAGAGTTCAATCCACAAGTTCCAGTATTCTGTTCAAACTAGCATCAAACTAGGCTCATTATATCCACAGTTAGAATTTGGTTTTGTTTCTACTTTTACTTTATTTGTGTATTTTTTTTCCATGCAGAGAAAGGCAGAGAAAGAGAGAGAGGAAAGAGAAATAGGTGTCTCTACCTGGGTCCTCATACCACGATCTATCCCAACTTCAGCCAGCTAGGATCAAGGGCATGTGTGCATCCAGCGTGCACAGGGAGGCCTCAGTGCATGTTCCCATGTGGGTCTGGTATCACAGATCATTCAGCTACACTGCACCACCAGCTGGCGCCACACTCTACTAAAACTTGAATCACTGTAAACTTTGTTCTAGATCAGAACAAAGCCCCAAACCCATATGCACCACTCATCTCAGTACTGGGCATTCCTTTGGTGAGGTAAAGTGATGTACAGAACTCAAGACCACAGACCTGGGAGCTGAGTGGCTCAGGTATGAATCCCAACTCAGTCACCTGACCTCAGTCAAATCGCTTCATCACTGTGTGCTGCACTTCCCACCTCATATCCCAAATATGTTGCAAGTGGGGGTAAGTAAATGAATAGTGTTGACAAAGCATCATTGCGTCAGATAGACTTTCAATAAATAGCACCTGTCTGATGAGTTAACTAGCTCAGTATATGCTAATACACACAGGGCCTTATGCTGAGACTTAGATGCTACTTCTTGCTAGGATCTTTAATATGGTTGATATATGTAAGTTTCAAAAAAAAAAAAAACGTGACCTAGTGGCTATTTCATTTCCCAGCCATCTGCTGCCCTACATGCTCACCTGCATTAATTTACTGTACAGTACATGAGGACTTATGCTATATTACATGCTGTTAATAGGAGGTATGAGACATTATCTCTGCTCTGAGGCCTTAAATTGTAATAGAAGAGATACAGACCCAGAACGCAAGTTGCTTTGAAACTCTGTAGGAAGATAAAACAAAACTGAAGCCAGTAGGTGGCATGATTGTTAAGGCATGGGACTTCCACGTGGCCAACTGTGGTTCTAGACCCAGACCCAGAGACTTGAAAATCACACCTGGTACATGTGCACACATGCCCAAAATCATATCAGCCAACAAATGATGACAAAAAGAGGGCACAGATAAAGTGGTAACTGTGTATCATAGACTTAAAATATTTATTTGCTTGGTGCTGATACACAAAGGAATAATTATTTTCTATGTCATTTAAATTTTTTTTTCAGTTACACATGACTGACTCAATTGTTTCCTCTTTTTTTTTTTTTTTTTTTTTTTTTTTTTTTTTTTTATCACACCAAGAGAAAATTTTTTGAGTCATCAGAAAAGTCATACCGTTTTTCCTATGTTTTTCTATGCAAAAATGTATCATAATTCTTTCAGTAATCTAATAAAAGATACATTGAAGTCATGGGAGCAACAAAAACCATAGCGGACTTCTCTTCAGAAGCAATTTGAAAGTAGGAAACAGTGAAATTATATCTTTAAAGTGATGACAGATATCTATAGAACTTTCCACTCAATGACCACAAAATATATATATTCTTACCCCCACATGGTACATTTTCAAAGATTGATGACGTGATAGAGCTCAAAATAAGCCTTTACTGACTAAATGGTATAGAAACTATCCAACATATTCACTGACTACAATGAAATTTAACTGGAAATGAACTACAGACAGAAATCTCAAAAGAACATAAACACATGGAACCCGAACAACTTACTCCTGAATGACTTTAAAACCACTGAAGAAATTAAGTTGAAAATCCAAAAAGTTCATTGATACCAATGATAATGAGCACATATGCTTTCTTTTTTTTTTTTTTTTTTAAGAGTTTTTTTTTTTTTTTCTTTTTTTTTCTTCTTTTCTCTTTTTTTTTATTATTATCCATTTTTTGTTACATTGAATTACATATAACTTTACAGTGTATTACATTGCTTTTTCAAAAGGGAATGCCATACATGTCAGTCAGTACAGAGACATTAATCTCCCCACTTCAACATTCAATATCTTTCCTATGTATCCCCCAATCATTATTATTATTATTCTAATTATTTTTTATGATAAACATGATTTTTTTTTTTCTCCAATTATCAGATCATAAAGTTCCCAACAAGAGGGAACGTAGACTCCACTCAGGGCTGGACCAAGGGTGGGTCTCGTGCAGCCCCGCAAATGTAGGTGAATCTCCATGGAACACAGTTTCAGGAACGCGGCTCAGGGAAGCAGAGAGGGCCATCAGCTGATGCAGCACGCGAGGCAGACCCCGGCCACGGCTCGCGGGACAGACCCCGGCCACGGCTCGCGGGGCAGGCCCCGGCCACGGCACACGGGGTAGACCCCGGCCACGGCTCGCGGGGTCAGAGCCCCGGCCACGGCTCGCAGTGCAGGCCCCGGCCACGGCTCGCGGGGGCAGGCCCCTGCCACGGCTCGCGGGGGGGCCAGAGGGTCAGAGCCCCGGCCACGGCACGCGGGGCAGACCCCGGCCACGGCTCGCAGGGCTCAGAGCCCCGGCCACGGCACGCGGGGCAGACCCCGGCCACGGCTCGCGGGGTCAGAGCCCCGGCCACGGCTCGCGGTGCAGGACCCCGGCCACGGCTCGCGGGGCAGGCCCGGGCCACGGCTCGCGGGGCAGGCCCCGGCCACGGCTCGCGGGGCAGACCCCGGCCACGGCATGCGGGGCAGACCCTGGCCACGGCTCGCGGGGTCAGAGCCCCGGCCACGGCACGCGGGGGCAGGCCCCGGCCACGGCACGCGGGGGCAGGCCCGGGCCACGGCTCGCGGGACAGACCCCGGCCACGGCTCGCGGGGCAGGCCCCGGCCACGGCACGCGGGGCAGACCCCGGCCACGGCTCGCGGGGTCAGAGCCCCGGCCACGGCTCGCGGTGCAGGCCCCGGCCACGGCTCGCGGGGCAGGCCCGGGCCATGGCTCGCGGGGCAGGCCCCGGCCACGGCTCGCGGGGCAGACCCCGGCCACGGCTCGCGGGGCAGACCCCGGCCACGGCACGCGGGGGCTGGCCCCGGCCATGGCTCGCGGGGCAGACCCTGGCCACGGCACGCGGGGCAGGCCCCGGCCACGGCACGCGGGGGCAGAGCCCCGGCCACGGCAAGCGGGGCAGAGCCCCAATCGGGCCGGAACTCCAGAAGGGCACGTGGAGCGGAGCCCCCGCGCCCTGACCCCGCACCCCAGCACGTGGAGTGGAGCCCCCGCGCCCGCCTCCCCAACCCCATGCGCCGGCACGCGGAGCGGAGCCCCCGACTGCCGCCCCTGGAGGTTTAATTGTATCTAGTACTTCTTGCATATTATTCTCAAAGTTTTGGGCCATTATCTCAGTCTTTATGGTGGACCTTTCTAGGCCAGCCATTTTCTCTTCTACATTAGAGATTCCATTTTCTGAATGATCTAGTCTGCTTTTAATACTTTCAAGGAAGATTTTGACTTCTTGTATTATATCCTTCATCTCTAACAGCTCCATCTGATTCTTTTGTAAAGTGTGAAACTCCTCTTTTAGATCTTGCATGAATTTCCTCACCTCCTAGAACTCTTCAACTCTTTTCTCCTTCCCCTTCAGCAGATCCTTGTCTCTCTTCTCTTTGCTCTCCGTTAGCTTTGCCATTATGAGTGATCTGAATTGTTTATCAGACATTTCCATGAATTCCCTTGAACTGTGTGTGGATGAAGAGGAGCTATCCGTTTCAATTGGAGGAGAGGCATTTTCCTGCTTCTCCATATTTCTTGTGGTCCTGCAGCGATTTCTAGTCATCTGGTGGATGGTCGGTTTCTTCCCGAAATTTTGAAGATTAATACGAGGGTTGGGAAGTGTGCAGAAAAGGAAGCAGAGAGAGGGAAACAATACCAACAACAACAAAAAACAGACAAGAAACAGAAAAAGAAGAGAAAAACTTTGGAATAAATCTAAAAAACAAAAATTAATATTCAAAAAATTTCAATAAAAATCAAAAATTAGAAAACCGCGCGGCGCGCTATGTCTACATCTCAGGAGCCAGGGAGCAGACTGTCTCTTGAAGAAGGGCTGTTCTGGGAGGAGCAGAGGGGATTATTAACAAACCAAAGGCCTAGGAGGGAGGGGCCAAAGGGCCCTGTAAGACGCCTCACCTTAAAAAATTCTAAAAAGCAAAAATTAAAAAAAAGACAGACAGACAGAGAGAGAGAGAGAGAGAGAGAGAGAGTGAGAGGTAGAGAGAGACCAAGATTGATTCAGAGACAGGAGATATGAAAGGGGTTTTCCTACCATGTGGGATTTTGTATGCTGGAGGCCCAGTTAGGAGTGGGACCTCTTCCTTCCTCCCAGCATGTCTACATCTCAGGAGCCATGGAGCAGACTGTCTCTTGAAGAAGGGCTGTTCATGTGGGATTTTGTATGCTGGAGGCCCAGTTAGGAGTGGGACCTCTTCCTTCCTCCCAGCATGTCTACATCTCAGGAGCCAGGGAGCAGACTGTCTCTTGAAGAAGGGCTGTTCTGGGAGGAGCAGAGGGGATTATTAACAAACCAAAGGCCTAGGAGGGAGGGGCCAAAGGGCCCTGTAAGACGCCTCACCTTAAAAAATTCTAAAAAGCAAAAATTAAAAAAAAGACAGACAGACAGAGAGAGAGAGAGAGAGAGAGAGAGAGAGAGTGAGAGGTAGAGAGAGACCAAGATTGATTCAGAGACAGGAGATATGAAAGGGGTTTTCCTACCATGTGGGATTTTGTATGCTGGAGGCCCAGTTAGGAGTGGGACCTCTTCCTTCCTCCCAGCATGTCTACATCTCAGGAGCCATGGAGCAGACTGTCTCTTGAAGAAGGGCTGTTCTGGGAGGAGCAGAGGGGATTATTAACAAACCAAAGGCCTAGGAGGGAGGGGCCAAAGGGCCCTGTAAGACGCCTCACCTTAAAAAATTCTAAAAAGCAAAAATTAAAAAAAAGACAGACAGACAGAGAGAGAGAGAGAGAGAGAGAGAGAGAGAGTGAGAGGTAGAGAGAGACCAAGATTGATTCAGAGACAGGAGATATGAAAGGGGTTTTCCTACCATGTGGGATTTTGTATGCTGGAGGCCCAGTTAGGAGTGGGACCTCTTCCTTCCTCCCAGCATGTCTACATCTCAGGAGCCAGGGAGCAGACTGTCTCTTGAAGAAGGGCTGTTCTGGGAGGAGCAGAGGGGATTATTAACAAACCAAAGGCCTAGGAGGGAGGGGCCAAAGGGCCCTGTAAGACGCCTCACCTTAAAAAATTCTTTAAAAAAAAGACAGACAGACAGAGAGAGAGAGAGAGAGAGAGAGAGAGAGAGAGTGAGATGACCAAGATTGATTCAGAGACAGGAGATATGAAAGGGGTTTTCCTACCATGTGGGATTTTGTATGCTGGAGGAGTTAGGAGTGGGACCTCTTCCTTCCTCCCAGCATGTCTACATCTCAGGAGCCAGGGAGCAGACTGTCTCTTGAAGAAGGGCTGTTCTGGGAGGAGCAGAGGGGATTATTAACAAACCAAAGGCCTAGGAGGGAGGGGCCAAAGGGCCCTGTAAGACGCCTCACCTTAAAAAATTCTAAAAAGCAAAAATTAAAAAAAAGACAGACAGACAGAGAGAGAGAGAGAGAGAGAGAGAGAGAGAGAGTGAGAGGTAGAGAGAGACCAAGATTGATTCAGAGACAGGAGATATGAAAGGGGTTTTCCTACCATGTGGGATTTTGTATGCTGGAGGCCCAGTTAGGAGTGGGACCTCTTCCTTCCTCCCAGCATGTCTACATCTCAGGAGCCATGGAGCAGACTGTCTCTTGAAGAAGGGCTGTTCTGGGAGGAGCAGAGGGGATTATTAACAAACCAAAGGCCTAGGAGGGAGGGGCCAAAGGGCCCTGTAAGACGCCTCACCTTAAAAAATTCTAAAAAGCAAAAATTAAAAAAAAGACAGACAGACAGAGAGAGAGAGAGAGAGAGAGAGAGAGAGAGTGAGAGGTAGAGAGAGACCAAGATTGATTCAGAGACAGGAGATATGAAAGGGGTTTTCCTACCATGTGGGATTTTGTATGCTGGAGGCCCAGTTAGGAGTGGGACCTCTTCCTTCCTCCCAGCATGTCTACATCTCAGGAGCCATGGAGCAGACTGTCTCTTGAAGAAGGGCTGTTCATGTGGGATTTTTGTATGCTGGAGGCCCAGTTAGGAGTGGGACCTCTTCCTTCCTCCCAGCATGTCTACATCTCAGGAGCCATGGAGCAGACTGTCTCTTGAAGAAGGGCTGTTCTGGGAGGAGCAGAGGGGATTATTAACAAACCAAAGGCCTAGGAGGGAGGGGCCAAAGGGCCCTGTAAGACGCCTCACCTTAAAAAATTCTAAAAAGCAAAAATTAAAAAAAAAAGACAGACAGACAGAGAGAGAGAGAGAGAGAGAGAGAGAGAGAGTGAGAGGTAGAGAGAGACCAAGATTGATTCAGAGACAGGAGATATGAAAGGGGTTTTCCTACCATGTGGGATTTTGTATGCTGGAGGCCCAGTTAGGAGTGGGACCTCTTCCTTCCTCCCAGCATGTCTACATCTCAGGAGCCATGGAGCAGACTGTCTCTTGAAGAAGGGCTGTTCATGTGGGATTTTGTATGCTGGAGGCCCAGTTAGGAGTGGGACCTCTTCCTTCCTCCCAGCATGTCTACATCTCAGGAGCCATGGAGCAGACTGTCTCTTGAAGAAGGGCTGTTCTGGGAGGAGCAGAGGGGATTATTAACAAACCAAAGGCCTAGGAGGGAGGGGCCAAAGGGCCCTGTAAGACGCCTCACCTTAAAAAATTCTAAAAAGCAAAAATTAAAAAAAAGACAGACAGACAGAGAGAGAGAGAGAGAGAGAGAGAGAGAGAGTGAGAGGTAGAGAGAGACCAAGATTGATTCAGAGACAGGAGATATGAAAGGGGTTTTCCTACCATGTGGGATTTTGTATGCTGGAGGCCCAGTTAGGAGTGGGACCTCTTCCTTCCTCCCAGCATGTCTACATCTCAGGAGCCATGGAGCAGACTGTCTCTTGAAGAAGGGCTGTTCATGTGGGATTTTGTATGCTGGAGGCCCAGTTAGGAGTGGGACCTCTTCCTTCCTCCCAGCATGTCTACATCTCAGGAGCCATGGAGCAGACTGTCTCTTGAAGAAGGGCTGTTCTGGGAGGAGCAGAGGGGATTATAAACAAACCAAAGGCCTAGGAGGGAGGGGCCAAAGGGCCCTGTAAGACGCCTCACCTTAAAAAATTCTAAAAAGCAAAAATTAAAAAAAAGACAGACAGACAGAGAGAGAGAGAGAGAGAGAGAGAGAGAGAGAGAGAGAGTGAGAGGTAGAGAGAGACCAAGATTGATTCAGAGACAGGAGATATGAAAGGGGTTTTCCTACCATGTGGGATTTTGTATGCTGGAGGCCCAGTTAGGAGTGGGACCTCTTCCTTCCTCCCAGCATGTCTACATCTCAGGAGCCATGGAGCAGACTGTCTCTTGAAGAAGGGCTGTTCATGTGGGATTTTGTATGCTGGAGGCCCAGTTAGGAGTGGGACCTCTTCCTTCCTCCCAGCATGTCTACATCTCAGGAGCCATGGAGCAGACTGTCTCTTGAAGAAGGGCTGTTCATGTGGGATTTTGTATGCTGGAGGCCCAGTTAGGAGTGGGACCTCTTCCTTCCTCCCAGCATGTCTACATCTCAGGAGCCATGGAGCAGACTGTCTCTTGAAGAAGGGCTGTTCATGTGGGATTTTGTATGCTGGAGGCCCAGTTAGGAGTGGGACCTCTTCCTTCCTCCCAGCATGTCTACATCTCAGGAGCCATGGAGCAGACTGGAGGGGCCAAAGGGCCCTGTAAGACGCCTCACCTTAAAAAATTCTAAAAAGCAAAAATTAAAAAAAAGACAGACAGACAGAGAGAGAGAGAGAGAGAGAGAGAGAGAGAGAGTGAGAGGTAGAGAGAGACCAAGATTGATTCAGAGACAGGAGATATGAAAGGGGTTTTCCTACCATGTGGGATTTTGTATGCTGGAGGCCCAGTTAGGAGTGGGACCTCTTCTTTCCTCCCAGCATGTCTACATCTCAGGAGCCAGGGAGCAGACTGTCTCTTGAAGAAGGGCTGTTCTGGGAGGAGCAGAGGGGATTATTAACAAACCAAAGGCCTAGGAGGGAGGGGCCAAAGGGCCCTGTAAGACGCCTCACCTTAAAAAATTCTAAAAAGCAAAAATTAAAAAAAAGACAGACAGACAGAGAGAGAGAGAGAGAGAGAGAGAGTGAGAGGTAGAGAGAGACCAAGATTGATTCAGAGACAGGAGATATGAAAGGGGTTTTCCTACCATGTGGGATTTTGTATGCTGGAGGCCCAGTTAGGAGTGGGACCTCTTCTTTCCTCCCAGCATGTCTACATCTCAGGAGCCAGGGAGCAGACTGTCTCTTGAAGAAGGGCTGTTCTGGGAGGAGCAGAGGGGATTATTAACAAACCAAAGGCCTAGGAGGGAGGGGCCAAAGGGCCCTGTAAGACGCCTCACCTTAAAAAATTCTAAAAAGCAAAAATTAAAAAAAAGACAGACAGACAGAGAGAGAGAGAGAGAGAGAGAGAGAGAGAGAGTGAGAGGTAGAGAGAGACCAAGATTGATTCAGAGACAGGAGATATGAAAGGGGTTTTCCTACCATGTGGGATTTTGTATGCTGGAGGCCCAGTTAGGAGTGGGACCTCTTCTTTCCTCCCAGCATGTCTACATCTCAGGAGCCAGGGAGCAGACTGTCTCTTGAAGAAGGGCTGTTCTGGGAGGAGCAGAGGGGATTATTAACAAACCAAAGGCCTAGGAGGGAGGGGCCAAAGGGCCCTGTAAGACGCCTCACCTTAAAAAATTCTAAAAAGCAAAAATTAAAAAAAAGACAGACAGACAGAGAGAGAGAGAGAGAGAGAGAGAGAGAGAGTGAGAGGTAGAGAGAGACCAAGATTGATTCAGAGACAGGAGATATGAAAGGGGTTTTCCTACCATGTGGGATTTTGTATGCTGGAGGCCCAGTTAGGAGTGGGACCTCTTCTTTCCTCCCAGCATGTCTACATCTCAGGAGCCAGGGAGCAGACTGTCTCTTGAAGAAGGGCTGTTCTGGGAGGAGCAGAGGGGATTATTAACAAACCAAAGGCCTAGGAGGGAGGGGCCAAAGGGCCCTGTAAGACGCCTCACCTTAAAAAATTCTAAAAAGCAAAAATTAAAAAAAAGACAGACAGACAGAGAGAGAGAGAGAGAGAGAGAGAGAGAGAGAGTGAGAGGTAGAGAGAGACCAAGATTGATTCAGAGACAGGAGATATGAAAGGGGTTTTCCTACCATGTGGGATTTTGTATGCTGGAGGCCCAGTTAGGAGTGGGACCTCTTCTTTCCTCCCAGCATGTCTACATCTCAGGAGCCAGGGAGCAGACTGTCTCTTGAAGAAGGGCTGTTCTGGGAGGAGCAGAGGGGATTATTAACAAACCAAAGGCCTAGGAGGGAGGGGCCAAAGGGCCCTGTAAGACGCCTCACCTTAAAAAATTCTAAAAAGCAAAAATTAAAAAAAAGACAGACAGACAGAGAGAGAGAGAGAGAGAGAGAGAGAGAGAGTGAGAGGTAGAGAGAGACCAAGATTGATTCAGAGACAGGAGATATGAAAGGGGTTTTCCTACCATGTGGGATTTTGTATGCTGGAGGCCCAGTTAGGAGTGGGACCTCTTCTTTCCTCCCAGCATGTCTACATCTCAGGAGCCAGGGAGCAGACTGTCTCTTGAAGAAGGGCTGTTCTGGGAGGAGCAGAGGGGATTATTAACAAACCAAAGGCCTAGGAGGGAGGGGCCAAAGGGCCCTGTAAGACGCCTCACCTTAAAAAATTCTAAAAAGCAAAAATTAAAAAAAAGACAGACAGACAGAGAGAGAGAGAGAGAGAGAGAGAGAGAGAGTGAGAGGTAGAGAGAGACCAAGATTGATTCAGAGACAGGAGATATGAAAGGGGTTTTCCTACCATGTGGGATTTTGTATGCTGGAGGCCCAGTTAGGAGTGGGACCTCTTCTTTCCTCCCAGCATGTCTACATCTCAGGAGCCAGGGAGCAGACTGTCTCTTGAAGAAGGGCTGTTCTGGGAGGAGCAGAGGGGATTATTAACAAACCAAAGGCCTAGGAGGGAGGGGCCAAAGGGCCCTGTAAGACGCCTCACCTTAAAAAATTCTAAAAAGCAAAAATTAAAAAAAAGACAGACAGACAGAGAGAGAGAGAGAGAGAGAGAGAGAGAGAGTGAGAGGTAGAGAGAGACCAAGATTGATTCAGAGACAGGAGATATGAAAGGGGTTTTCCTACCATGTGGGATTTTGTATGCTGGAGGCCCAGTTAGGAGTGGGACCTCTTCTTTCCTCCCAGCATGTCTACATCTCAGGAGCCAGGGAGCAGACTGTCTCTTGAAGAAGGGCTGTTCTGGGAGGAGCAGAGGGGATTATTAACAAACCAAAGGCCTAGGAGGGAGGGGCCAAAGGGCCCTGTAAGACGCCTCACCTTAAAAAATTCTAAAAAGCAAAAATTAAAAAAAACAGACAGACAGAGAGAGAGAGAGAGAGAGAGAGAGAGAGTGAGAGGTAGAGAGAGACCAAGATTGATTCAGAGACAGGAGATATGAAAGGGGTTTTCCTACCATGTGGGATTTTGTATGCTGGAGGCCCAGTTAGGAGTGGGACCTCTTCTTTCCTCCCAGCATGTCTACATCTCAGGAGCCAGGGAGCAGACTGTCTCTTGAAGAAGGGCTGTTCTGGGAGGAGCAGAGGGGATTATTAACAAACCAAAGGCCTAGGAGGGAGGGGCCAAAGGGCCCTGTAAGACGCCTCACCTTAAAAAATTCTAAAAAGCAAAAATTAAAAAAAAGACAGACAGACAGAGAGAGAGAGAGAGAGAGAGAGAGAGAGAGTGAGAGGTAGAGAGAGACCAAGATTGATTCAGAGACAGGAGATATGAAAGGGGTTTTCCTACCATGTGGGATTTTGTATGCTGGAGGCCCAGTTAGGAGTGGGACCTCTTCTTTCCTCCCAGCATGTCTACATCTCAGGAGCCAGGGAGCAGACTGTCTCTTGAAGAAGGGCTGTTCTGGGAGGAGCAGAGGGGATTATTAACAAACCAAAGGCCTAGGAGGGAGGGGCCAAAGGGCCCTGTAAGACGCCTCACCTTAAAAAATTCTAAAAAGCAAAAATTAAAAAAAAGACAGACAGACAGAGAGAGAGAGAGAGAGAGAGAGAGTGAGAGGTAGAGAGAGACCAAGATTGATTCAGAGACAGGAGATATGAAAGGGGTTTTCCTACCATGTGGGATTTTGTATGCTGGAGGCCCAGTTAGGAGTGGGACCTCTTCTTTCCTCCCAGCATGTCTACATCTCAGGAGCCAGGGAGCAGACTGTCTCTTGAAGAAGGGCTGTTCTGGGAGGAGCAGAGGGGATTATTAACAAACCAAAGGCCTAGGAGGGAGGGGCCAAAGGGCCCTGTAAGACGCCTCACCTTAAAAAATTCTAAAAAGCAAAAATTAAAAAAAAGACAGACAGACAGAGAGAGAGAGAGAGAGAGAGAGAGAGAGAGAGTGAGAGGTAGAGAGAGACCAAGATTGATTCAGAGACAGGAGATATGAAAGGGGTTTTCCTACCATGTGGGATTTTGTATGCTGGAGGCCCAGTTAGGAGTGGGACCTCTTCTTTCCTCCCAGCATGTCTACATCTCAGGAGCCAGGGAGCAGACTGTCTCTTGAAGAAGGGCTGTTCTGGGAGGAGCAGAGGGGATTATTAACAAACCAAAGGCCTAGGAGGGAGGGGCCAAAGGGCCCTGTAAGACGCCTCACCTTAAAAAATTCTAAAAAGCAAAAATTAAAAAAAAGACAGACAGACAGAGAGAGAGAGAGAGAGAGAGAGAGAGAGAGTGAGAGGTAGAGAGAGACCAAGATTGATTCAGAGACAGGAGATATGAAAGGGGTTTTCCTACCATGTGGGATTTTGTATGCTGGAGGCCCAGTTAGGAGTGGGACCTCTTCTTTCCTCCCAGCATGTCTACATCTCAGGAGCCAGGGAGCAGACTGTCTCTTGAAGAAGGGCTGTTCTGGGAGGAGCAGAGGGGATTATTAACAAACCAAAGGCCTAGGAGGGAGGGGCCAAAGGGCCCTGTAAGACGCCTCACCTTAAAAAATTCTAAAAAGCAAAAATTAAAAAAAAGACAGACAGACAGAGAGAGAGAGAGAGAGAGAGAGAGAGAGAGAGTGAGAGGTAGAGAGAGACCAAGATTGATTCAGAGACAGGAGATATGAAAGGGGTTTTCCTACCATGTGGGATTTTGTATGCTGGAGGCTCAGTTAGGAGTGGGACCTCTTCTTTCCTCCCAGCATGTCTACATCTCAGGAGCCAGGGAGCAGACTGTCTCTTGAAGAAGGGCTGTTCTGGGAGGAGCAGAGGGGATTATTAACAAACCAAAGGCCTAGGAGGGAGGGGCCAAAGGGCCCTGTAAGACGCCTCACCTTAAAAATTCTAAAAAGCAAAAATTAAAAAAAAGACAGACAGACAGAGAGAGAGAGAGAGAGAGAGAGAGAGAGAGTGAGAGGTAGAGAGAGACCAAGATTGATTCAGAGACAGGAGATATGAAAGGGGTTTTCCTACCATGTGGGATTTTGTATGCTGGAGGCCCAGTTAGGAGTGGGACCTCTTCTTTCCTCCCAGCATGTCTACATCTCAGGAGCCAGGGAGCAGACTGTCTCTTGAAGAAGGGCTGTTCTGGGAGGAGCAGAGGGGATTATTAACAAACCAAAGGCCTAGGAGGGAGGGGCCAAAGGGCCCTGTAAGACGCCTCACCTTAAAAATTCTAAAAAGCAAAAAATTAAAAAAAAGACAGACAGACAGAGAGAGAGAGAGAGAGAGAGAGAGAGAGAGAGTGAGAGGTAGAGAGAGACCAAGATTGATTCAGAGACAGGAGATATGAAAGGGGTTTTCCTACCATGTGGGATTTTGTATGCTGGAGGCCCAGTTAGGAGTGGGACCTCTTCTTTCCTCCCAGCATGTCTACATCTCAGGAGCCAGGGAGCAGACTGTCTCTTGAAGAAGGGCTGTTCTGGGAGGAGCAGAGGGGATTATTAACAAACCAAAGGCCTAGGAGGGAGGGGCCAAAGGGCCCTGTAAGACGCCTCACCTTAAAAAATTCTAAAAAGCAAAAATTAAAAAAAAGACAGACAGACAGAGAGAGAGAGAGAGAGAGAGAGAGAGAGAGAGAGAGTGAGAGGTAGAGAGAGACCAAGATTGATTCAGAGACAGGAGATATGAAAGGGGTTTTCCTACCATGTGGGATTTTGTATGCTGGAGGCCCAGTTAGGAGTGGGACCTCTTCTTTCCTCCCAGCATGTCTACATCTCAGGAGCCAGGGAGCAGACTGTCTCTTGAAGAAGGGCTGTTCTGGGAGGAGCAGAGGGATTATTAACAAACCAAAGGCCTAGGAGGGAGGGGCCAAAGGGCCCTGTAAGACGCCTCACCTTAAAAAATTCTAAAAAGCAAAAATTAAAAAAAAGACAGACAGACAGAGAGAGAGAGAGAGAGAGAGAGAGAGAGAGAGAGTGAGAGGTAGAGAGAGACCAAGATTGATTCAGAGACAGGAGATATGAAAGGGGTTTTCCTACCATGTGGGATTTTGTATGCTGGAGGCCCAGTTAGGAGTGGGACCTCTTCTTTCCTCCCAGCATGTCTACATCTCAGGAGCCAGGGAGCAGACTGTCTCTTGAAGAAGGGCTGTTCTGGGAGGAGCAGAGGGGATTATTAACAAACCAAAGGCCTAGGAGGGAGGGGCCAAAGGGCCCTGTAAGACGCCTCACCTTAAAAAATTCTAAAAAGCAAAAATTAAAAAAAAGACAGACAGACAGAGAGAGAGAGAGAGAGAGAGAGAGAGAGAGTGAGAGGTAGAGAGAGACCAAGATTGATTCAGAGACAGGAGATATGAAAGGGGTTTTCCTACCATGTGGGATTTTGTATGCTGGAGGCCCAGTTAGGAGTGGGACCTCTTCTTTCCTCCCAGCATGTCTACATCTCAGGAGCCAGGGAGCAGGACTGTCTCTTGAAGAAGGGCTGTTCTGGGAGGAGCAGAGGGGATTATTAACAAACCAAAGGCCTAGGAGGGAGGGGCCAAAGGGCCCTGTAAGACGCCTCACCTTAAAAAATTCTAAAAAGCAAAAATTAAAAAAAAACAGACAGACAGAGAGAGAGAGAGAGAGAGAGAGAGAGAGTGAGAGGTAGAGAGAGACCAAGATTGATTCAGAGACAGGAGATATGAAAGGGGTTTTCCTACCATGTGGGATTTTGTATGCTGGAGGCCCAGTTAGGAGTGGGACCTCTTCTTTCCTCCCAGCATGTCTACATCTCAGGAGCCAGGGAGCAGACTGTCTCTTGAAGAAGGGCTGTTCTGGGAGGAGCAGAGGGAATTATTAACAAACCAAAGGCCTAGGAGGGAGGGGCCAAAGGGCCCTGTAAGACGCCTCACCTTAAAAAATTCTAAAAAGCAAAAATTAAAAAAAAGACAGACAGACAGAGAGAGAGAGAGAGAGAGAGAGAGAGAGAGTGAGAGGTAGAGAGAGACCAAGATTGATTCAGAGACAGGAGATATGAAAGGGGTTTTCCTACCATGTGGGATTTTGTATGCTGGAGGCCCAGTTAGGAGTGGGACCTCTTCTTTCCTCCCAGCATGTCTACATCTCAGGAGCCAGGGAGCAGACTGTCTCTTGAAGAAGGGCTGTTCTGGGAGGAGCAGAGGGGATTATTAACAAACCAAAGGCCTAGGAGGGAGGGGCCAAAGGGCCCTGTAAGACGCCTCACCTTAAAAAATTCTAAAAAGCAAAAATTAAAAAAAAGACAGACAGACAGAGAGAGAGAGAGAGAGAGAGAGAGAGAGAGTGAGAGGTAGAGAGAGACCAAGATTGATTCAGAGACAGGAGATATGAAAGGGGTTTTCCTACCATGTGGGATTTTGTATGCTGGAGGCCCAGTTAGGAGTGGGACCTCTTCTTTCCTCCCAGCATGTCTACATCTCAGGAGCCAGGGAGCAGACTGTCTCTTGAAGAAGGGCTGTTCTGGGAGGAGCAGAGGGGATTATTAACAAACCAAAGGCCTAGGAGGGAGGGGCCAAAGGGCCCTGTAAGACGCCTCACCTTAAAAAATTCTAAAAAGCAAAAATTAAAAAAAAGACAGACAGACAGAGAGAGAGAGAGAGAGAGAGAGAGAGAGAGAGTGAGAGGTAGAGAGAGACCAAGATTGATTCAGAGACAGGAGATATGAAAGGGGTTTTCCTACCATGTGGGATTTTGTATGCTGGAGGCCCAGTTAGGAGTGGGACCTCTTCTTTCCTCCCAGCATGTCTACATCTCAGGAGCCAGGGAGCAGACTGTCTCTTGAAGAAGGGCTGTTCTGGGAGGAGCAGAGGGGATTATTAACAAACCAAAGGCCTAGGAGGGAGGGGCCAAAGGGCCCTGTAAGACGCCTCACCTTAAAAAATTCTAAAAAGCAAAAATTAAAAAAAAGACAGACAGACAGAGAGAGAGAGAGAGAGAGAGAGAGAGAGAGTGAGAGGTAGAGAGAGACCAAGATTGATTCAGAGACAGGAGATATGAAAGGGGTTTTCCTACCATGTGGGATTTTGTATGCTGGAGGCCCAGTTAGGAGTGGGACCTCTTCTTTCCTCCCAGCATGTCTACATCTCAGGAGCCAGGGAGCAGACTGTCTCTTGAAGAAGGGCTGTTCTGGGAGGAGCAGAGGGGATTATTAACAAACCAAAGGCCTAGGAGGGAGGGGCCAAAGGGCCCTGTAAGACGCCTCACCTTAAAAAATTCTAAAAAGCAAAAATTAAAAAAAAGACAGACAGACAGAGAGAGAGAGAGAGAGAGAGAGAGAGAGAGAGTGAGAGGTAGAGAGAGACCAAGATTGATTCAGAGACAGGAGATATGAAAGGGGTTTTCCTACCATGTGGGATTTTGTATGCTGGAGGCCCAGTTAGGAGTGGGACCTCTTCTTTCCTCCCAGCATGTCTACATCTCAGGAGCCAGGGAGCAGACTGTCTCTTGAAGAAGGGCTGTTCTGGGAGGAGCAGAGGGGATTATTAACAAACCAAAGGCCTAGGAGGGAGGGGCCAAAGGGCCCTGTAAGACGCCCTCACCTTAAAAAATTCTAAAAAGCAAAAATTAAAAAAAAGACAGACAGACAGAGAGAGAGAGAGAGAGAGAGAGAGAGAGAGAGAGAGTGAGAGGTAGAGAGAGACCAAGATTGATTCAGAGACAGGAGATATGAAAGGGGTTTTCCTACCATGTGGGATTTTGTATGCTGGAGGCCCAGTTAGGAGTGGGACCTCTTCTTTCCTCCCAGCATGTCTACATCTCAGGAGCCAGGGAGCAGACTGTCTCTTGAAGAAGGGCTGTTCTGGGAGGAGCAGAGGGGATTATTAACAAACCAAAGGCCTAGGAGGGAGGGGCCAAAGGGCCCTGTAAGACGCCTCACCTTAAAAAATTCTAAAAAGCAAAAATTAAAAAAAAGACAGACAGACAGAGAGAGAGAGAGAGAGAGAGAGAGAGAGAGAGTGAGAGGTAGAGAGAGACCAAGATTGATTCAGAGACAGGAGATATGAAAGGGGTTTTCCTACCATGTGGGATTTTGTATGCTGGAGGCCCAGTTAGGAGTGGGACCTCTTCTTTCCTCCCAGCATGTCTACATCTCAGGAGCCAGGGAGCAGACTGTCTCTTGAAGAAGGGCTGTTCTGGGAGGAGCAGAGGGGATTATTAACAAACCAAAGGCCTAGGAGGGAGGGGCCAAAGGGCCCTGTAAGACGCCTCACCTTAAAAAATTCTAAAAAGCAAAAATTAAAAAAAAGACAGACAGACAGAGAGAGAGAGAGAGAGAGAGAGAGAGTGAGAGGTAGAGAGAGACCAAGATTGATTCAGAGACAGGAGATATGAAAGGGGTTTTCCTACCATGTGGGATTTTGTATGCTGGAGGCCCAGTTAGGAGATATGTCTACATCTCAAATGGGGACTGTTTCCTACCATGTGGGATTTTGTATGCTGGAGGCCCAGTTAGGAGTGGGACCTCTTCCTTCCTCCCAGCATGTCTACATCTCAGGAGCCAGGGAGCAGACTGTCTCTTGAAGAAGGGCTGTTCTGGGAGGAGCAGAGGGGATTATTAACAAACCAAAGGCCTAGGAGGGAGGGGCCAAAGGGCCCTGTAAGACGCCTCACCTTAAAAAATTCTAAAAAGCAAAAATTAAAAAAAAGACAGACAGACAGAGAGAGAGAGAGAGAGAGAGAGAGAGAGAGTGAGAGGTAGAGAGAGACCAAGATTGATTCAGAGACAGGAGATATGAAAGGGGTTTTCCTACCATGTGGGATTTTGTATGCTAGGAGTGGGACCTCTTCCTTCCTCCCCATGTCTCAGGAGCCATGGAGAGTGTCTCTTGGACCTGGAGGCCCAGTTAGGAGTGGGACCCTCTTCCTTCCTCCCAGCATGTCTACATCTCAGGAGCCAGGGAGCAGACTGTCTCTTGAAGAAGGGCTGTTCTGGGAGGAGCAGAGGGGATTATTAACAAACCAAAGGCCTAGGAGGGAGGGGCCAAAGGGCCCTGTAAGACGCCTCACCTTAAAAAATTCTAAAAAGCAAAAATTAAAAAAAGACAGACAGACAGAGAGAGAGAGAGAGAGAGAGAGAGAGAGAGTGAGAGGTAGAGAGAGACCAAGATTGATTCAGAGACAGGAGATATGAAAGGGGTTTTCCTACCATGTGGGATTTTGTATGCTGGAGGCCCAGTTAGGAGTGGGACCTCTTCTTTCCTCCCAGCATGTCTACATCTCAGGAGCCAGGGAGCAGACTGTCTCTTGAAGAAGGGCTGTTCTGGGAGGAGCAGAGGGGATTATTAACAAACCAAAGGCCTAGGAGGGAGGGGCCAAAGGGCCCTGTAAGACGCCTCACCTTAAAAAATTCTAAAAAGCAAAAATTAAAAAAAAGACAGACAGACAGAGAGAGAGAGAGAGAGAGAGAGAGAGAGAGAGTGAGAGGTAGAGAGAGACCAAGATTGATTCAGAGACAGGAGATATGAAAGGGGTTTTCCTACCATGTGGGATTTTGTATGCTGGAGGCCCAGTTAGGAGTGGGACCTCTTCTTTCCTCCCAGCATGTCTACATCTCAGGAGCCAGGGAGCAGACTGTCTCTTGAAGAAGGGCTGTTCTGGGAGGAGCAGAGGGGATTATTAACAAACCAAAGGCCTAGGAGGGAGGGGCCAAAGGGCCCTGTAAGACGCCTCACCTTAAAAAATTCTAAAAAGCAAAAATTAAAAAAAAGACAGACAGACAGAGAGAGAGAGAGAGAGAGAGAGAGAGAGAGTGAGAGGTAGAGAGAGACCAAGATTGATTCAGAGACAGGAGATATGAAAGGGGTTTTCCTACCATGTGGGATTTTGTATGCTGGAGGCCCAGTTAGGAGTGGGACCTCTTCTTTCCTCCCAGCATGTCTACATCTCAGGAGCCAGGGAGCAGACTGTCTCTTGAAGAAGGGCTGTTCTGGGAGGAGCAGAGGGGATTATTAACAAACCAAAGGCCTAGGAGGGAGGGGCCAAAGGGCCCTGTAAGACGCCTCACCTTAAAAAATTCTAAAAAGCAAAAATTAAAAAAAAGACAGACAGACAGAGAGAGAGAGAGAGAGAGAGAGAGAGAGTGAGAGGTAGAGAGAGACCAAGATTGATTCAGAGACAGGAGATATGAAAGGGGTTTTCCTACCATGTGGGATTTTGTATGCTGGAGGCCCAGTTAGGAGTGGGACCTCTTCTTTCCTCCCAGCATGTCTACATCTCAGGAGCCAGGGAGCAGACTGTCTCTTGAAGAAGGGCTGTTCTGGGAGGAGCAGAGGGAATTATTAACAAACCAAAGGCCTAGGAGGGAGGGGCCAAAGGGCCCTGTAAGACGCCTCACCTTAAAAAATTCTAAAAAGCAAAAATTAAAAAAAAGACAGACAGACAGAGAGAGAGAGAGAGAGAGAGAGAGAGAGAGTGAGAGGTAGAGAGAGACCAAGATTGATTCAGAGACAGGAGATATGAAAGGGGTTTTCCTACCATGTGGGATTTTGTATGCTGGAGGCCCAGTTAGGAGTGGGACCTCTTCTTTCCTCCCAGCATGTCTACATCTCAGGAGCCAGGGAGCAGACTGTCTCTTGAAGAAGGGCTGTTCTGGGAGGAGCAGAGGGGATTATTAACAAACCAAAGGCCTAGGAGGGAGGGGCCAAAGGGCCCTGTAAGACGCCTCACCTTAAAAAATTCTAAAAAGCAAAAATTAAAAAAAAGACAGACAGACAGAGAGAGAGAGAGAGAGAGAGAGAGAGAGAGTGAGAGGTAGAGAGAGACCAAGATTGATTCAGAGACAGGAGATATGAAAGGGTTTTCCTACCATGTGGGATTTTGTATGCTGGAGGCCCAGTTAGGAGTGGGACCTCTTCTTTCCTCCCAGCATGTCTACATCTCAGGAGCCAGGGAGCAGACTGTCTCTTGAAGAAGGGCTGTTCTGGGAGGAGCAGAGGGGATTATTAACAAACCAAAGGCCTAGGAGGGAGGGGCCAAAGGGCCCTGTAAGACGCCTCACCTTAAAAAATTCTAAAAAGCAAAAATTAAAAAAAGACAGACAGACAGAGAGAGAGAGAGAGAGAGAGAGAGAGAGAGTGAGAGGTAGAGAGAGACCAAGATTGATTCAGAGACAGGAGATATGAAAGGGGTTTTCCTACCATGTGGGATTTTGTATGCTGGAGGCTCCAGTTAGGAGTGGGACCTCTTCTTTCCTCCCAGCATGTCTACATCTCAGGAGCCAGGGAGCAGACTGTCTCTTGAAGAAGGGCTGTTCTGGGAGGAGCAGAGGGGATTATTAACAAACCAAAGGCCTAGGAGGGAGGGGCCAAAGGGCCCTGTAAGACGCCTCACCTTAAAAAATTCTAAAAAGCAAAAATTAAAAAAAAGACAGACAGACAGAGAGAGAGAGAGAGAGAGAGAGAGAGAGTGAGAGGTAGAGAGAGACCAAGATTGATTCAGAGACAGGAGATATGAAAGGGGTTTTCCTACCATGTGGGATTTTGTATGCTGGAGGCCCAGTTAGGAGTGGGACCTCTTCTTTCCTCCCAGCATGTCTACATCTCAGGAGCCAGGGAGCAGACTGTCTCTTGAAGAAGGGCTGTTCTGGGAGGAGCAGAGGGGATTATTAACAAACCAAAGGCCTAGGAGGGAGGGGCCAAAGGGCCCTGTAAGACGCCTCACCTTAAAAAATTCTAAAAAGCAAAAATTAAAAAAAAAGGCAGACAGACAGAGAGAGAGAGAGAGAGAGAGAGAGAGAGAGAGAGTGAGAGGTAGAGAGAGACCAAGATTGATTCAGAGACAGGAGATATGAAAGGGGTTTTCCTACCATGTGGGATTTTGTATGCTGGAGGCCCAGTTAGGAGTGGGACCTCTTCTTTCCTCCCAGCATGTCTACATCTCAGGAGCCAGGGAGCAGACTGTCTCTTGAAGAAGGGCTGTTCTGGGAGGAGCAGAGGGGATTATTAACAAACCAAAGGCCTAGGAGGGAGGGGCCAAAGGGCCCTGTAAGACGCCTCACCTTAAAAAATTCTAAAAAGCAAAAATTAAAAAAAAGACAGACAGACAGAGAGAGAGAGAGAGAGAGAGAGAGAGAGAGAGAGAGTGAGAGGTAGAGAGAGACCAAGATTGATTCAGAGACAGGAGATATGAAAGGGGTTTTCCTACCATGTGGGATTTTGTATGCTGGAGGCCCAGTTAGGAGTGGGACCTCTTCTTTCCTCCCAGCATGTCTACATCTCAGGAGCCAGGGAGCAGACTGTCTCTTGAAGAAGGGCTGTTCTGGGAGGAGCAGAGGGGATTATTAACAAACCAAAGGCCTAGGAGGGAGGGGCCAAAGGGCCCTGTAAGACGCCTCACCTTAAAAAATTCTAAAAAGCAAAAATTAAAAAAAAGACAGACAGACAGAGAGAGAGAGAGAGAGAGAGAGAGAGAGAGAGAGTGAGAGGTAGAGAGAGACCAAGATTGATTCAGAGACAGGAGATATGAAAGGGGTTTTCCTACCATGTGGGATTTTGTATGCTGGAGGCCCAGTTAGGAGTGGGACCTCTTCTTTCCTCCCAGCATGTCTACATCTCAGGAGCCAGGGAGCAGACTGTCTCTGAAGAAGGGCTGTTCTGGGAGGAGCAGAGGGGATTATTAACAAACCAAAGGCCTAGGAGGGAGGGGCCAAAGGCCCTGTAAGACGCCTCACCTTAAAAAATTCTAAAAAGCAAAAATTAAAAAAAAGACAGACAGACAGAGAGAGAGAGAGAGAGAGAGAGAGAGTGAGAGGTAGAGAGAGACCAAGATTGATTCAGAGACAGGAGATATGAAAGGGGTTTTCCTACCATGTGGGATTTTGTATGCTGGAGGCCCAGTTAGGAGTGGGACCTCTTCCTTCCTCCCAGCATGTCTACATCTCAGGAGCCATGGAGCAGACTGTCTCTTGAAGAAGGGCTGTTCATGTGGGATTTTGTATGCTGGAGGCCCCAGTTAGGAGTGGGACCTCTTCCTTCCTCCCAGCATGTCTACATCTCAGGAGCCAGGGAGCAGACTGTCTCTTGAAGAAGGGCTGTTCTGGGAGGAGCAGAGGGGATTATTAACAAACCAAAGGCCTAGGAGGGAGGGGCCAAAGGGCCCTGTAAGACGCCTCACCTTAAAAAAATTCTAAAAAGCAAAAATTAAAAAAAAGACAGACAGACAGAGAGAGAGAGAGAGAGGAGAGAGAGAGAGAGTGAGAGGTAGAGAGAGACCAAGATTGATTCAGAGACAGGAGATATGAAAGGGGTTTTCCTACCATGTGGGATTTTGTATGCTGGAGGCCCAGTTAGGAGTGGGACCTCTTCCTTCCCTCCCAGCATGTCTACATCTCAGGAGCCATGGAGCAGACTGTCTCTTGAAGAAGGGCTGTTCATGTGGGATTTTGTATGCTGGAGGCCCAGTTAGGAGTGGGACCTCTTCCTTCCTCCCAGCATGTCTACATCTCAGGAGCCAGGGAGCAGACTGTCTCTTGAAGAAGGGCTGTTCTGGGAGGAGCAGAGGGGATTATTAACAAACCAAAGGCCTAGGAGGGAGGGGCCAAAGGGCCTGTAAGACGCCTCACCTTAAAAAATTCTAAAAAGCAAAAATTAAAAA
>JAKSZU010000070.1:0-2500 GCA_026018925.1 Tupaia tana
ACCCTAACCCTAACCCTAACCCTAACCCTAACCCTAACCCTAACCCTAACCCTAACCCTAACCCTAACCCTAACCCTAACCCTACCCTAACCCTAACCCTAACCCTAACCCTAACCCTAACCCTAACCCTAACCCTAACCCTAACCCTAAACCCTAAACCCTAACCCTAACCCTAACCCTAACCCTAACCCTAACCCTAACCCTAAACCCTAAAACCTAACCCTAACCCTAACCCTAACCCTAACCCTAACCCCTAACCCTAACCTTAACCCTAACCCTAAACCTAACCATAACCCTAACTCCAACAGGAACAGTTACCCGAAAAATAACAGTAGCCCTAAACTTACTCCCTCAAACTAAGTTCAAACCTAACCTAACCTGAAGCCTAACTCAAACCACAGACCTAACCCTAACCCTAGGCGGACACCTGAAGCTCAACCCCAACCCTAACCAGACCCTGACGCTATCTCCAAACGTAACACTGAACCGAAAACTAACAGTAGCCCTAAACTTACTCCCTCAAACTAAGTTCAAACCTAACCTAACCTGAAGCCTAAATCAAACAATAGACCTAACCCTAACCCTAGGCGGACACCTTAAGCTTGACCCCAACCCTAACCTGACCCTGAAGGTTACTCCAACCGTAACAGTTAAACGAAAACTAACAGTAGCCCTAAACTGTCTCCCTCAAACTAAGTTCAAACCTAACCTAACCTGAAGCCTAACTCAAACAATAGACTTAACCCTAACCCTAGGCGGACACCTTAAGCTTAACCCCAGCCCTAACCTGACCCTGAGGCTAAATACAACCGTAACACTGAATCGAAAACTAACAGTGGCCCTAAACTTACTCCCTCAAACTAAGTTCAATCCTAACCTAACCTGAAGCCTAAATGAAACCATAGACCTAACCCTAACCCTAGGCGGACACCTTGTGCTTAACCCCCACCCTAACCTGACCCTGACGCTTACTCCAACCGTAACAGTTAAACGAAAACTAACATTAGCCCTAAACTTACTCCCTCAAACTAAGTTCAAACCTAACCTAACCTGAAGCCTAAATCAAACCATACACCTAACCCTAACCCTAGGCGGACACCTTAAGCTCAACCCCAAACCTAACCTGACCCTGACGCTTACTCCAACCGTAACAGTTAACCGAAAACTAACAGTAGCCCTAAACTGACTCCCTCAAACTAAGTTCAAACCTAACCTAACCTGAAGCCTAAATCAAATCATAGACCTAAACCTAACCCTAGGCGGACACCTTATGCTTAACCCCCACCCTAACCTGACCCTGACGCGTACTCCAACTATAACAGTTAACCGAAAACTAACAGTAGCCCTAAACTTACTCCCTCAAACTAACTTCAAACCTAACCTAACCTGAAGCCTAAATCAAACCATACACCTAACCCTAACCCTAGGCGGACACCTTAAGCTCAACCCCAACCCTAACCTGGCCCTGACACTAACTCCAACAGTAACAGTTACCCGAACACTAACAGTAGCCCAAAACTTACTCCCTCAAACTAACTTCAAACCTAACCTAACTTGAAGCCTAACTCAAACCATAGACCTAACCCTAACCCTAGGCGGACACCTGAAACTCAACCACAACCCTAACCAGACCCTGACGCTATCTCCAACCGTAACAATGAACCGAAAACGAACAGTAGCCCTAAACTGACTCCCTCAAACTAAGTTCAAACCTAACCTAACCTGGAGCCTAACTCAAACCACAGATCTAACCCTAACCCTAGGCGGACAACTTATGCTTAACCCCCACCCTAACCTGACCCTGACGCTTACTCCAACTGTAACAGTTAACCGAAAACTAACAGTAGCCCTGAACTTACACACTCAAACTAACTTCAAACCTAACCTAACCTGAAGCCTAACTCAAACCATAGACCTAACCCTAACCCTAGGCGGACACCTTAAGCTCAACCCCAACCCTAACCTGACCCTGACGCTATCTCCAACCGTAACACTGAACCGAGAACTAACTGTAGCCCTAAACTTATTCCCTCAAACTAAGTTCAAACCTAACCTAACCTGAAGCCTAACTCAAACCACAGACCTAACCCTAACCCTAGGCGAACACCTTAAGATTATCCCCAACCCTAACCTGACCCTCACACTAACTCCAACCATAACACTGAACCGAAAACTCACAGTAGCCCTAAACTTACTCCCTCAAACTAACTTCAAACCTAACCTAACCTGAAGCCTAAATTAAACCATACACCTAACCCTAACCCTAGGCGGACACCTTAAGCTCAAACCCAACCCTAACCTGACCTCCAGGCTAACTCCAACCATTTCACTGAACCGAAAAGTAAGAGTAGTCCTAAACTTACTCCCTCAAACTAAGTTCAATCCTAACCTAACCTGAAGCCTAAATGAAACCATAGACCTAACCCTAACCCTAGGCGGAGACCTTATGGTTAACCCCCACCATAACCTGACCCTGACGCTTACTCCAACCGTAACAGTT